>JAJOOR010023909.1:0-13026 GCA_036250505.1 Solanum acaule
TCGCCTCTCTCCTCCCTCTCCCAATCTCGCTCGCCTCTCTCCTCCCTCTCCCAATCTCGCTCGCCTCTCTCCTCCCTCTCCCAATCTCGCTTGCCATATATACAAATGCATATGTATAATATACAATCATCTAACCAATATACATATACAATTCACC
The DNA here is from genome assembly GCA_036250505.1 of Solanum acaule. Lineage (NCBI taxonomy): Eukaryota > Viridiplantae > Streptophyta > Magnoliopsida > Solanales > Solanaceae > Solanum > Solanum acaule. Next base: position 158 of record JAJOOR010023909.1, read on the forward strand.
TCTCTCCCACTCTATGCCCTCTCTCGCTCGCCTCTCTCCTCCCTCTCCCAATATCGCTCACCTCTCTCCTCCCTCTCCCAATCTCGCTTGCCATATATACAAATACATATGTATAATATACAATTATCTAACCGATATACATATACAATTCACCTCTCTCCAACTCTTTGCCCTTTCTCTCTCGCCTCTCTCCTCCCTATAACATGTAGCTACATATTGTAATTATCAAATTATAGCTGTGGAGAGTAATTATGCTATTTTTGAGTGGCTATATGTGAAAGTTCCTCTTTTAAAAATTCTAACATATAAATAACTTTCACTCATATTTTTTTGTTTAATACTGAGAAATTTCTTTATGAAATATAGGCCTTATTGTTGGCCCATGGGTCGAGAGCTAACATGGGCCACTAGTGCAACCCAAAACTATGGATAGTCATGGGAAAAAAGCCCATTTCAGAATTTTTATTTTAAGTAGTGTTAATATGTGTTGATCAATATTGACTTTGTCATGATTAACGACATAATCATTTCAGGGGTTATCAGAATTTGAATTCATAAGTTCTATCATTTTTATGTATATTAATACATGCTGATTTTTATGAATTTATTTGACAAACTACATTTGGATTGAAGTTTGATGTATTCATCGGAGTCTAGCAACTAATATTTATCTTGTTCTCCATGACTAGCGTCTTCTATTATAGAGTTTTGGGGTCATGATATCTGAATTCATGACTTGATTTTTTTCCGTATATATTAACGCATGTTGATTTCATTGACTAATTACATATTCTAATTGATCTGAAATTTGGTGTGCCCATCTAAAACATCTTGTGTGATCAATACTCACCATAATCTCAATGACTAACATTATTTATTTAGCATTTTAGAAGCCATGGCATGCGAATTCATGAACTTGATCTTCTTTTGTGTGTATTAGTATTGTTGCTGAATTTAGTTACATACTTTGATTTACCTGAAATTTGGTGTGCCCATTGAAAACTTCTTAATGATCAATATTCACAATTTTCTTAATGACTAACATTATTTATTTTGGCATTTCATATCATGAAGTTCGAATTCATGAATTTGGTTTCTTATGTGTATTACTCTATGCTAGTTTTCTTGAATTTGTTTACAAATTTCAACTGGCTTGAAATTTAGTGATCCATCATAATTGACATGTTGATCAATGTTCACCATGTTCTCAATGACGAACACCATTTATTTGGCATTTTGGAATCATAAAAATTCATGAATTTGACATTTGAAATATTTTCTCATTTTTTTGCATAGTTGTTTAATATATATTATCTATAATTATGATAAAAGAAAAAAAATATGGATGATTAAAAGTTATAATTAAAAAGAAAAGTTAAAATTTAGCAAATACAAATTCGAAACAAGTCATTATTTACCCCAATTTTAAACCAATCCCTCTCATTTCAAAGAACTTTTGGGTGAGTTGCATACATTTTAATCTATTTAAATTTAAATGTATAATTCATCCAACTTCGATTTAAACCGTCCATTTATACCCTACCTCAATCATTAATTATTTTCTTATTCTATTTTAATTATTTTAATGGTGTGTGTCAGTGTGTCCCAACATCAGATTGGGTGTCAATCCCAAAAAGGCTAAAATTATAAATTGTGCATAGAGAAGTGTTTTTTTATCATATTTTTTTTTTTAATTTACCTTAATCTAGATTTTAGTTGTTTTTTTGTTCAAAGCAATTCATGTTAAATGTATACTTTTTTTTTATTCATCATTAAATATTCATTAATTCAACTAACTAAAATTCACATATTATAAAAGCCTATTCAAATTTTGAAGGCAATGAAAATTATTCTATCAGATCATCTAAATATAGTATACATTTTCTAAACTCAACATAAATACAATATATTTACGAAGAATCCAAACAACTTAGCACCAAACTACATGTCCATTATTAATGGCCGTCTAGGAGGTTGGCAATAGTACTACCAAACTTTAATTGCCTTGGCACCCTTCCCTATATTACCCCCATTCAACAACTCTATCCATATCAATCAGTTTTAACACCCCCTACCCCCACCCACCCCACCTTCTACCTATATATACACACATGCATTATATGTATATATATTGTCAAATAAAAAAGTGATCTTTAACCTTCATTGTCTCATGGAACAATTTTCATGAGTTGGGTCATAATTTTTTTGTTTCAAGATTGTACATTTTGCATACAATTCTTGTTTTTATAAACTTAAATGTGTGTAAAAGCAACAGTTTCAGCTTAAAAATTGAATCTTTATACTGATTGACACGTAAAGGTTTGTTCTTTTTTCAACTCTTTTCTTTATTATTGTCAAAAATTGTCTGTTGGGTAGATAAACCAAACTTAGGCGGACACTACAAAGCTGTCAGCAAAATCAAGATTTACAAATTTAGTAGGCTTAATAGTGCTTTGTCAGCTTCTTTTATTGCTTTGGAAGTGGGGATAATGAAGAAAAATTGTATAAAGAATTGGTGGATTTGAGTTGAAAAGGTGAGGAAAGAGAAAAGTTAGTAGTTTTGATTTAGGTAAAAGTTTCTACTTGTAAAAGGGTTCTCCTCTTTTTCTGGTTTATCATAGCTTGGAAGGAAGTGGAAAATTGAGCAAGTTTTCAAGAATTTAGTTAATGTGGGAGATGAGCTAAGTCAAGAAAACTTATTTAATGTTTGAAATGTGTTTTTCTTAATATATTACTATCCAATAAGGGGTTTTGCTCTTATGCTTAAAAGGGGTTGTTTTTCTTCAAGTTCTTGAAATAGTTTTGTTAAGAAGTATAGCTTGTTCATTGTTTAGGACAAATTCTGCAGAGTTTATGATCATTGGGTGGGTTGAAAGATTCTTCTTTTATATTAATACTTTTTGAGGTGTTCAGATTGTTTTTTGTGGGGTTCTTAACTGGGGTTGTTTCTCTTCAAATTCTTGAAATAGTTTTGCTAAAAAGTGTAGCTTGTTCATTGGTTGAGACAAATTCTGCAGAGTTTGTGATATTGGGGTTTAAAGATTCTCCTTTTATCTACTTTTTGAGGTGTTGTCAAGATTTGTGGGGTTCTATAATTGGAGTTTTTTTTTTTTTACTTGAAAGAAAATGGTTGGTAGTATTGAAGTGAAAAGTGGTAATAGTGTGTACTCAAATGGGAATGTACACAACCACAATGGTCCAGAGGAGAAACTTGATGAGCTTAGGCATATTCTTGGTAAATCTGATGGTGATTTGTTGAGGATTGTTTGTGTTGGAGCTGGTGCTTGGGGCAGTGTTTTTGCAGCTTTGTTGCAAGATAGTTATGGTCAATTTCGCGATAAGGTTCAAATTAGGATATGGAGAAGGTCAGGGAGGGCTGTTGATAGAGCCACAGCAGAACATTTATTTGAAGTGATCAATTCAAGGGAGGATGTGTTGAGGAGGTTGATAAGGAGATGTGCATATCTCAAATACGTCGAGGCTAGATTAGGCGATCGGACATTGTATGCTGATGAAATCTTGAAAGATGGTTTCTGCTTAAACATGATTGATACACCATTTTGTCCATTGAAAGTTGTGACCAACTTGCAAGAAGCTGTGTGGGATGCTGATCTTGTGATTAACGGATTGCCCTCGACTGAAACACGCGAAGTCTTTAAGGAGATCAGCAAGTATTGGAAGGAAAGATTAACTGTACCGATCATCATTTCATTGGCAAAGGGTATAGAGGCTGAACTAGATCCAGTTCCTCATATTATTACTCCTACACAGATGATTAATCGGGCAAGTAAGAGTTTGTCTTTATCTTGCTTTAGATCTTGTTTCCAGCTGATCTTTACTCGACTTACAGTTCCTAATCAGTATGGCCTTTGAACACGTGTTTTTCATATAGTGGTTCCTAAATATGTTGAAATGAAACAGAACTTTACTCAGTATGAGCATGTGATTGTTAGTTGTAAAAGAACAACTAAAATGTATCAAAGCTAAAATGTATCGAAGCTTTGTTTCATCCATCAATATGTTAGTTGTAAAAGAAAGAATAATGTTTTGCCTTTCAGTTTCTTAACAATATGATCTGTTCATTGCAGCTGGAGTACCAGTTGAGAATATCCTTTATCTTGGTGGACCAAATATTGCATCGGAGATTTACAACAAAGAATATGCTAATGCTAGGATTTGTGGATCAGAAAAATGGAGAAAACCACTTGCAAAGTTCCTAAGGCAACCTCATTTTATTGTATGGGACAACAGCGACCTTGTAACTCACGAAGTCATGGGAGGTTTGAAGAACGTCTACGCCATTGGAGCTGGTAAATCTTGGTCTTTCTCAATGTTTGTTTGTCTGAGGAATTTATTTTTCAGGTTAAAACCGTTCCCGGTAATAAGCAACCATTTTTGTCTTTTTGACTCTGTCAGTTTACTATTATGTTCCGAATACTCAAAAATTGAAAAATGAGCAAGCTTAAGAGCTCTTCAGAGGCTAGTTTAGTTGGCCATTCCATGTTCAAGTTTCATGGTGGCTATTTATAACAAATTATCATCTTCATCTTTAGTTATTCTCAATGAAAAAGCATCATTGGTGTTTATAGCATCTTGTGCCCCTGATTTATGGTACATATTTCCTCCATAAAGACTCGAGAATACACTAGAGACATTTAGCAATTCTCCATGTAACATATAACAAGTTTCAACAATTTACGGTGTTATATGCATCATTAATAGGAGAATTGTCTTACCTTTATTGATATTATTGGTGAGGTAAAGAGAGAATTGTTTTTCCTGTTGTACCGTTTAATGTAAATGAGGATTTCGTAAGAGGGATCAGTAACTTGCTATTGAAACTGGAATTCTCATCAGAGCCATATGCCCGGCATCTGAAGTCCTGAGCTAACGTTTATGTAACACCCATTTTTTTTTGTGAGAATCTTCTCATTGTCTTTGTGCTTGCCTTCTCGTTGATTCCAGGGATGGTAGCTGCACTAACAAATGAGAGTGCTACCAGCAAATCAGTATATTTTGCACATTGTACATCGGAGATGATATTCATCACGTATTTATTGACTGAAGAACCAGAAAGGCTTGCAGGGCCTCTTCTAGCTGATACATATGTTACATTGTTGAAAGGTCGTAACGCATGGTATGGTCAAATGATAGCTAAGGGAGAACTGAGTCTCGATATGGGTGATAGCATTAGTGGCAAAGGAACAATCCAGGTACTCATTTTCTATTACCTCTTCTCTTATTATGTCTTTTTGAAGAGTATACGAAACTTTAGAAGTACTCCGATCCCTCTGTTTCAATTTGTTTGTCCTACTTCCCTTTTTAGTTCGTTTCAGAAAGAATGCTTTTTTATTTTGGGTCCTACGGTCTAAAATCCATTAGAAGCATACTTTGTACAGTGGAAATGGATACTCGATGTTTGGATTTGACACTGTTGTTGATCCTGAATTTTTCCTAGCAATTTCCTCTTTCATTTTATACTAATGCATCAAGTTGTTGAGCTTGATCTCTTGCTGTAAGAACTTCTAAGATTCCGGCATCCTAATCTGTCATGTTCTTTTCACTTTTCCATAGGGAGTTTCTGCTGTCGAAGCATTCTATGAACTTCTAAGTCAGTCAAGTTTGAATGTATTACATCCTGGAGATAATAAGCCGGTTGCCCCAGTTGCGCTGTGCCCCATCCTGAAGACTCTATACAATATACTCATAAAAAGGTGAGTCCTTGCACAACACAACATATAGATGCTGCTTATGATTTGTTGTTAATGCGTAATTCCCTGTTATGAACTCAACAAATCAGCTGTTATAATTAGGATTTAACTTATATACACTGATACCGTAAGAGGTTTTACACATCAGTGTAGTTTAACATGTTATAGCAGGTTGTCTACCTTTCTTACCAAGTTACTAATTCCATTTGTTATGAGCAAATTCTTTTACGATGTCAGTGTATATAAGTTAAACTCTTACAATTTCGTGCATAAACAATGAACCACTACCATCCTTGTAAACTTGAATACGAGAACCGCTACCATCCTTGTAAACTTGAATACGAGAACGACGATTAAGTTTCCATTTTCAAGGGCTAATTTCTCCATGTTTTTTTTTTGTATTTCAAGAGAACAAGGGCCAATGGCTATTCTTCAGGCACTGAGGGATGAAAACTTGAACGATCCGCGCGATCGGATTGAGATTGCACAAAGCCATGCCTTTTACAGGCCTTCACTTCTTGGACAACCTTGATCAACAATTTATGCACAACATTTTTAGTATTTAAAGCAATGAATAAGTGTATAGAGTGGATCAAATTGGATTGATTGTTTTATGTGGTGATGAAAACATACATTTCATACTCAAATTTGTATTGATGAACATGCTAAAACATATGGTCCTATTTTCTTGATATTCATTTGAACTTGAAGCCTATTGTATGGTTTGTTCTTTCCAAAAGCCATTTTGAATTTACTGAATGTTAGTATGTTGTGGTCTTTTATCTGAATTCAGCGGAAGCTTAGTAAATTGAGTTGTCTTTATTGTTTTTTAGATGAAAGTGTCCCTATATTTTTTTTGAAGATAAGAGTTTCAAATTTGAAAAAAAATGACTTCGACAAATTTTTCAAACTCATAAAATTTTAATTTTTTTTCAAGTTAAATGTATCTTCATGAACATATTAATTTTTAAATATAATTTTTTTTTAATGTCCATATTCCTAAAATGTCTTGAACTAAAAAGTCAACCATAAAAGAAAAGAATTTTTTTAAAAAAGAACTATTTTTGAGTTTTTTTTTTTAAAAATGAGTTTCAAATTTGAAAAAGTGATTTTGATTAGTTAAGTGTTGTTTTCACTCATAAAATTTTAATTATTTTTCAAAGTAAGTACATGTTCAAAAACAACTTTAATTTGCAAATATACTTTTTTCAACTTAGTTTTAAATAAATATTTTGCATTTGGCCATAAATTCTAAATTTTATTTTATTTGTCATAATTTCTTCACTTTTTTTGCTAATTTGCTTTGATATGCTTCTTGAGCCGAGAATTACAATGAGTATGTCATTGTTGTTTGGAATTTACGAAATTGAAGTCGAAGACGAATTTCCCATCCGGTGTCTGGGCCTCCAATATGCTTCTTGAGGTAAGAATCCATCGGAAACAACCTTTCTACATTTCAGGATAGAAATAAGGTTTGCATACATTTAATACTCCCTAAATCCCACTTATAAAATTACCATGAGCATGTCATTGTTATTTGGCATTTATGAAATTGGAGCCGAAGATAAATTTTTCACCCGATGTTCGGTACGCACATTGAAGGTTGACAAAATCTGGATTCGCACCGGAGTCCCACATTGAGGAGTAAAATGTTCCCTAACAAAGACAACTTTGTACTTGGGGGTAAAATATAAAGACGACTCTGTACCTAGGAAGACTCAAGTTATCTAGGGAAACTCAAATCTGAGGCCTCTGACTAAGAATGAAGGAGTACTTACCATCCACGACAACCCTTGTTGGTGTGTTTGCAGGGGCAAATTTATGTACTAAATTTGGGTCATCAAAACCCGTGGTCATCCGACTAAACTCGATTTATTGCTTGTATAATTATTAAAGAATATATCAAATATTAGCTGGCGGAACCCATTCTCCAAATCGGTAGGTGGTTCACTGGTCTGAGGGATTGTTTTTAGCACTACGTCTCCGATGCGATTAAAAAAACCTAAACTCTGAAAGCTCTAAAGTAAAAAAAAACTCAAAAGATTTTCTTCCCACCCACTTTTCAAGTTCCAACCGGACCCGTCTTTAAAGCAATGATGCACCCGTTTTTTTAAAATTCTAAATTCGCCTCCATGTATTTGGTTATAGTTATACAAGGAAGAGAAGACACTTCTTTAAAAATAATAATTAAAAAAAAAGGTTCCCAACTTGCACAAGAAAAAGAGGAGAAGAAAAGAAAAGAAAAAGTAAAACCATATTCCATTTTGTAAAGCCGCAATATTTTCAATTGGCTAAAATACGTTTCTGAAAAAGCTGATTTCCAAAGTCTCTGCGTCTTTGCTACGGCGTTTAATTCTACCAAAAAATGGGGGATTCAAACAATCTTGAAGAATCCTTGAAACCCTTTTACCAGAGAGCTTCAGAGGCTGAGGTACTTTTTTTATACATCAATTCTTTGTTCATGTTTTCTGGTTTAATATTCTTTTTTTCTTCAAGTTTTGTGCTTTTCTACCATCTATATGATTTAATGATTTGTGGGGTTTGCATATTTCTTTCAATTTTGGTAGATTTTGACTTCTGAGTATGTAAAAATCTGTGCTTTAGTGAATTTCATTGTCATTTGGATTTTAACCTGTGCTCTTAAGCTTCAGTTTGAATGTGTGTTCTTTTTCTTCAATTACTGTGAAAGTTCTATGCTTTTTCTTTTACAGGTTTAATGATTTATGGGTTTTGCATTTTCTTTCAATCCAATGAATTATAGCATTTTTTTTCATTTATGTGTCACATCAGCGGTGGTTGACCATTTGAGTTGTCTAGACGTGCATTTTCAAAGTTGACGTATCCCTTCTACAGGTGATGGTTTTGGGGTTTTGTTTTCTTTCAACATTGATAAATTCTGAGCCCATACAAGTCTTTTCTTTAATTGTAGACAATATTATTGCACTGTTAGACTGTACAGATAAACGTTGTATGAATGCTGCTTTCGTCTATGTTGAATGACTTCGGGTGCTTGTTGGATCCTTCAAAAGTAGTGCATTTTCAAAGGATCTAACACTACTGCTGCAACATTTTTTGAGAGTCCGAGTAATTTCATTTGGCTAATTGTTTTGTTGAATTTTCTTGTTCAATGTTCTTTTTGCTTCAAGTTTTGTGCTTTTTCCCCTTCTATAGGATCTAATTATTTGTGGGGTTTGTATTTTTCTTTCAATTTTGATATATTCTGAGCCCATTCAAGTCTTTTCTTTAGTTGTATGCATTATTATTGCAATTTCAGATTGTAAAGATGAACTTAGTATGGATGCTACTTTCTTTTGGCTAATTGTTTTCAAGAATATTCTGTTGGTTATGCGTTGAAGTGTTTGGTGAATGTTGCTCGAAACTCATGTAGGATCCGCTTTTGGAGAGTCTGAGCAACATATTTTGGTATTCCTCATACATCAGATTTGTGCACCTTCGATTCAATTTCATGGATCATGTTTATCAGCTAATGAAAAAATGGTTTGAAAGTTGGAACTGCCAAAACAAACAGTTAATGCAGTTATTCCTGTGATTTTTCCCGAAGAATTTAGAGCAGAGTCTGATTATGTTCCTCCAATAGTTCACGAACATATGTACATACAGTGTGCAATGTATACCCTCGCGTTGCTATCATCTAAACTTTCATGGCCTCTTGTCTTACTTCCTCTTTTGAGAATCTAACTCTATCATTTGCATACCTTATATGGCCCAAGCCTATTAGAAACCATGAGATTCTATCCTAATGAGGTTTTTGCATTCTAAATGGCTGGTACCAACAAAAAATGCCATTAGATTAAATGTATTTACATATTTACAATCATAATTGTTCTTCTTGTTGTTACTGCTTATCTCTTCATAAATGTTGTGTTTTTCCTTTCCTTGAGCTGAGGATCTATCGGAAACAACCTCTCTTCCTGCCAAGGTAGGGGTAAGGTCTGCGTAAACTCTACCTCCCAGCCCCACCTGTGGGACTATACTGAGTATGTTGTTGTTCGTTGACATCCATAATTGTGGTTTTGTCGCTTTGTCTTATTCCAACTTTTCTACTTTTACCATCATCAGTGGATACTAAAAGACAGTTTCTTTGACTGAAGGAACGATTGGCAAGACTTGAAATTTCAGTTGCTAGTAAGTCAGGTTAGTGATGCCTTCAATCATATCCTATGTTGCTTGGATCCTTCAAAAATGCGCGAGCAACATAGATCTATGTCCTATTGACAACACTTCCAGTTCATATGTTTTCTCATCTATGTAAACTCGACAAGCCTGCTGCATTTTCATGTTTATGTGCATGTTGGTGGCTCTTCAGATCCTAAAAATGAGGAATTGGAGAGAACAGTTGCTGAACTCCAGTCAAAGCTGAAAGATGTCACAGCTGAGCTCGAAGCAGAACAAGAAAAGGTCGAGATTTGGATTTGATTTCTTAATCCTTTTCGCCTTTTCAGATAATGGCGTTGAAGCTAACTAAAGACCGAATTTTCGTTTGATTTCAGGGACATATACAGGTCGAACAACTAACTTCAGAGAATGCAAAGCTCAAATATCGTATCAAACATCTAGTTCGATCGCTAGAGGAGGTTCTTAGCAAGTTGACATCGAAGTGAGGTAAAACATTTCATATTGCTCTACTTTTCTTGCATATTCTTTGTTGATATTTAATTAAGTAAATAAAATGAACTCTTGTTAAGAGTGTTAAGCTTTTAGATGAGATGATCACACCAATTCGACACGATATTAGAGTAGACAGATGTCATGAGTTTAGGTCTCACCGCCATCTATTAACAAAAAGAAAAAATCTTGTACTTGACCAATGAGATAGAATTAGACTCGCACATGAGGAGGCATGATGAACACTAATTTTAAGTAAACAAAAGTGTACGCTTTCTTAGAGTTTTAAGTTTTTCGATGAAATGGTCACATAATTCGAACAATCTTTTCCCTTTTCTTCTTGCAGCAAGCCAAGAAAACAAGGCATATTTGTAATTATTAATGTGACTATTTCGATTATTTCACCTGCGTAACTTTACCCACCAAGGTTTAGGTTCATGAAAAGTACCCAAGGTATGGCCTAGGGGTCAATGAAGTGGTTAAAACCCATGAGGTCTCGAGTTCAAATCTTAGTAGAGGCAAAAATATTAGATGACTTGTTTCCATTTGTCCAAGCCTTGGTGGACATAGTTAACAACAAAAAAAAGGCTTAGGCTACTGTCAAGATATTTGTAAATTTATATATGCTATTTTTTTACCGGTAATTAATAATTTAGCATCTTATTCTAGTTGTCATATTATTTTGTCGTTGCTACTATTCTCTTCATTGTTTTCAACATGACTTCTTAGCCACTGCATTTGTTTTACCTATTTATTTTTGAGCCAGGGGTCTATCAAAACATCCTCTCTTCCTTCACAGGGCAGGGGTATGGTATAAACGTACACACCACTTTCTCCAAACTCACTTATAGAATTACATTGATTATATTATTATTGTTGTTGATTATTTGCACATTTTATATGATCACACTAATGTCTCATGAATTTTCCTTTATTGCAGGTAATTTTTTTTGAAGCAGGATGATAGCTCTGTTGTTACTTCAAATACTTAGTTGCATGTTGGCAAATGAGTTATTTAAACTGTTGATTCTTATGCATGAGTTTTAAGAAAAAGGAGTTTAAATTGTACTCTTTTCTTTTAAAAAAATCATTAACCGTTGTATTTTAGCTTATTTCTGGGCATCTCAACTAATTTCACGAGGTAATTGGTACTTTCCATCAGCACTTATATCAGATTACTTTATCTACCAAAGCTTAGGACAAATATTAATATTCAGTAAATTCAAAATGGCCCAACAACATTATAGTATATATTATGTAAACCAATCCGTGAATTATACCATAGTTAAATAAAAAAATATGGAAGTAGCTCTACACTGATAGGATATAACTTGAAAACAATTAAATACTCATATAATGCATCAAAAAGTACATTGACCAACACTTATATTTTTTTATGACAGTAGTGTTTGAATCAACTTGTGTGCACCACAATTGTTTTGCAGGCACTTGCTAGCTACTCCCATTATATATAGAGTAACTTTGTCCACCAAGGTACCTAATATGAAATCATGTAATTCTTTCTACTCGTTAGAATTTAAACTTGAAACCTCGTGATTTTTCTCACTGCATAGACCATAAGGCCACACAACTCGAGTGCTGTAGCATCCAAACACGAGAGTTTCAGTCAGATCATAAGAAAGACTAACCTTTTTTGTAGGAGTATATATAGAAACCATTCTTCAAAGAAAATAATAAACATAGAGAAATATAGTTCTCTTCATACATACCCCATCCATATCAGGACAAACTACACAATATAATGATTCATCGATGCAACAAAGTTTCTGCAGAAGTGTGTAGATATATATATGATAACCGTGGTGTACATACCAACTTGATTGCATCTCGGCTAATTTCACAAGGTACTTGCTATCTCCACCAACATAGGTACCGGATAGCTGTCAACTAAGGCTTGTAGAATAAGGAAGAAATAACCTAGTGTTTTTTGGCTCTGCTGAGATCTCAACTTAAAATTTCATGATTCTCACCCTACTTCATTGACTACTAAGTTCCACACTCTTGGGTGTGTTTCTCCAGAACTATATATAGTTGCCAAGTTCTATAGACAGTAAATTTAAAGAGAAAAGCAGCTGCAAATTGCCAGGCTCAATTAGCAAACTAAGCAAAAAAATGAAACTCAACTTTATAAAAGTGGTCCTTACCAGGGTAATGATCAACTCAGTAACTAAAGAAGGGTATTATCAACAAAATTAGTAAAGCCTTCCTGGAAGTTTCCGGCTACAAAGATGATTCCTAGAATCAGCATTTTGCAATACTTTTCCTCGTGTATCTGTTCTTTATAAGCAAAACTTCAATTTCTCTGTACAGTTGGTTATATGAACATGATTTGCTAGTATCACCCTTTTCCTATAGAGCTCTTTTCATAAGAACTTGTAAACATTTTTGTTGTGCCTCACTTGAGGATGTTAGTAAACAAAAAGTGGTTATAGAGATTGGTCCTTTCGTCTCATAAGAACTTGTATACAATTCTGTTATGCCTCACTTGAAGATGTAGTGAACAAAAAGTGG
>JAJOOR010023910.1:0-22821 GCA_036250505.1 Solanum acaule
AAGAAAGTTTTTAATTCCTTATGGTTTTAGTGTCTATGCGATGAATGAATGCTAAGAGGCTTGTATTAGACCTCTTCGAGGTCGAGTACGCCGGTTACGACTAGGGGGTGATCCCGGGTCGTGACACCAGCATCAACCAGGGAACTCTTAATCATACCTGGAATGGAGGCTTCGAGTCTGGTAGCACGACGATCGGTAGAGTGGGCAAGCTTCCCCATCTGGAGTAATGCACCCTAAGTTAGCGGGGTTCGGGAAATAGCAACATCAGCAGATCTGGGAGGCAATGTAGCACCAGAGGAACTAGGGGTGTCAGAAGGGACAACACTAGAGGTACCTGAAGGTTCAGAGGCTGGAGTAGGCAAATATGCCTCCACAGGTAGTAAGTCTATGTCCACAACTAGGGAAGAGTCCACTGCGGCTGCCTTCCTCTTCTTCTCCGCCTCATCTTTCAAATACTCCGCCTTGATTCTTCGGATATTAGTAGAGGATGTGGGAATTACTTCCACATCCTTCTTCGCATCTCTAGGAACCCGAGCTCGACTGTACAGCTCGGTGATGAACATCGGAAAGGGGAGGGAAGTCTGGCGCTGCTTGGCCCTCATGGCCATCTCCTGCCCAACGATCATACCCATATTTATGTGCTCTCGTGCAATGATCGCATCAAGATAAGCTGCCTTTGTGTGGCATAAGATGGACTCATTCTGGGATGGCATAACAATACTGCTAATAAAGCCAAACCAGTACCTTGTAGCTACATATAGGTCCCTCTTTTCTATTGGGACCCCTGCCTCTAACCACCTTTAAGTACCATCACATATGAGAGGAGTGAGCCAGCTTTTTATTCTCTCAAAGGACTTAGTCTACATCCTGTACTGGTGATCCTCAGCAATGTCGTTAGTGCACTCCAAAACCTCATTTATAATAGTGCTGTCACACAACACTTTCTTGCCCCAGACAAGTACATGGTCAACCTGTATGAATGCGGATGCCTGCTTCTTTCTTTGCAGTATCAATGCTCCATAAGCAGTGTAGAACTCCCGAACCCAATTTGGGATATAAGAACTTTGGGGTTGAGTGAATAATTGGAACTTCTGTGACTTTATGCAGTTCACTATCATCGGGTACCTATCAATGACCCCATCAGTGGATAAACATTTCTCCTCAGTGATTGTCCTCATTCCCTCAGTCGTTAATCCGTTTATAGACTTGGAGGGAGGACCTTGTACTAGTGGTTCTAGCACCAGCTCGCCAAACGACCCAACGTGCCTATTTTTAACCCAACCTCTCAAATTCAACCCCGCAACCCCCAAAAACAAAATCAAAGCATGCACCCATCAAATTAAAACAAGAACCAATACACCTATTACCCCGAGATACACAGACTTCTCCCAATTTTGCAAAATTTGGCTATTTGATGATTTTTGCCCTTAAGAATGACGTCAACCGCTCCATCATTGGGAAAAATTCGTCATTTGGCACAAATACGGGCTACTTAGACTTCACCCAACCAGAGCCAACAACATGCAAGCACAACCCCACAAATCCCATCCAAATTTAAGGCACAACATTACGGGAATTCAACAATATAAATACTACGGGCAAGATTATCAAATTAACACAGGCACATACGAAAACAATTAAGATCAGAGAGGCCCAACAGACATCACTAAGATAAGATCATTGGAAATGAGTACAAAATCGCTAAAAATAAACTTGGGGTTCGGTAAACCAACCTTTGATGTCGAATAAACAAGATTGAAATCCTAGGAAGCAAAGCAATCCACTACGAACACTCAAGCGACGACTCAAATACAGCAAAAATGCCAGAAATATAGAAACTATTGTGTGGGTGTGAGTTTTGGAAGATTAAAAGTGAGGGAAAGTGAAAGAGTTTGAAAGTTTAAACCTTTGACCTTTAAAAACCATCCAGTTCTCGCCCATTCGGTGACATTAGACTTGCTTGCTGACCCACTCAACGACACACCGAGTTTTACAAAACCTCTACTTAATGTGGGGGTCCAAACGGCGAACTAAATCGCGAATTGCCGACCTTGTCGGCGATTTGCCAAGTTGCTCATGGGATCACCAAGTTTTACATACTCCAATTTAAAATTATCTTGAGGCCAACGACAGTCTAGGTCGGGCTCGCCGACCTCTTTGGCGATACACCGACAAGACTTTTAGCTCGCCAACCTGCACTTTTCAAACAGCTTTCTCACTTTGACCTGCATAATCAACACACTATTAATTCAAACTTAAATAGAAAGAAAATAAAACTTGGGTTGCCTCCCAAGCAGCGCCTTAGTTAACGTTGTGGCACGAAGCAAGTCGACACTTAAACCTCATTCTTGGGGTTAGCCATAGTATCAGTAGGCAAACCCCCTTACTGTCTCTAGTTCAAATGAGACGAGATATGACCCATTTGTGTCTTCAACTACTGTGGGAGGTAACAGTCTGGCTAAGGGTCGACACGTCTTCTTTCATTTCTTTCAAAATCTTGTCCGACCCTTCAACTTTGTTGAGGATACTAGAAAGCATATCCTCAGACCGGCCACCTTCCGAATCCTTTGGCTTTTGGCACTCATGGGGAGGCACATATCTATCCTTCTTCCCATCATTCCAATTGGGATTTTGATCCCTCCATTCTCGATCACGATCCTTCCAACTTTCATCCATATTCCAACCTTGGTTACAACCTAGCCTAGGGTAGTTTGAACCATAACCACCACCTTGGTAGGCTAGGAAATTCACCTCTTCGCTGTACAAAGCCTCAAACATTGCCTTATTAGGATTAGCACACCAGACACCCACGACATTGACACTTCGAGCAACAGCTCCCATGACATTTTTGGACAAAATTTCAAGTTGTTTCATGATCTTGTCCATGTTCTGGTCCCTCTCATGGTCTTTCACCATGTGCTCTTTGGTCAATTTGAACGTGAGAGGGGAGACCTAGTCTTCACGGGTATAACAATGCCCGATTGATTGTGGCCATGCCATTCAAGAGTTGAGCCGCTATCACATAAGGTTGCTGCATCAAACCTCCCAGAAAAAGTTGGTCAGCAACACCCTTATTTACCAATTCAAGACTCCGGTAAAAATACTGCAGCAACACATTGTCAGGCAACCTATGAGTTGGGAATTGAAGCACCAACTTCTTGAATCGCAACCAAGTTTCATGAATTGTCTTGCCTTCTAGACGCTTGAAGCTCTGAATGTTGTCCCAAAGAGTAATCATCTTCGAAAGAGGGAAAAATTGCACTTAAAATGCGGTGACCAACTCCTCCCACGAAGTGATTGATTCACGTGGCAATTCAGCCAGCCACTTACAAGTTTCTCCCATCAAAGAGAACGGGAACAACCTCAACCGGACCGACTCTTGGGAAATGTTCTTGAAAGGTAATGGTCTGCAAACATCCACGAAGTTTCTAATATACTCATGGGGATCCTCATGAATCAAACCACTAAATAGCCCCTTCAATTGCAAGAGCTGCAATATAGTACTTGTGATCTGGAACACGGCATTCCCTTCTACTGGAGGCAAGCGAATGGCACCAATACCACCCATAAGATAGGGGTCATTATCATTAGGCTCGTTGACATCAATAAGGTTTCCGATATCATCTTTTAGGTGTGTTCGACTTGGTAGTGGAAGAGTGTCGTACAACTTTACTTGTCCGTGACATGGATATTTCTTGTCTCATGGTCTATGCCCACCAAATTGAAGAGGAAAAGCTCAAGGAGAGGTCTAGGAAAACAAAGAGGGAAAGAACGGTGAAGGCAACTTTTCATACTCTAAGACCGATGGATGTGTTCGTTCAAGGTTTTGACAAAGGTTCTCCGGGCAAGGTTATTCTAATGTTCCTCGAACGTCTAACAATTAAAGGGTGTCTAACCCTAAACCTCAAGGAGGAAATTTTAGTGGATCCCTATTTCCTACTTGTTCTAGGTGTGGAAACAACCATGACGGTAAGTGTCTAGCCGACACCAATGGTTTCTTCAGTTATGGAAAAAGTTGTCATAAAATGAGGGATTGTCCTATGATTAAGGCTAAGGGAAGATAGGGCGAGCAAGCTCCTCCTTGTGGTTCGGGTTCCCATGCTTCGAAGCAAAACCAATTCTATGCACTCTAGTCTCGAGGTTAGCAAGAGGGTTCTCCCGATGTGGTTACCGGTATGTTGAAAGTTTCCCAATTAGATGTGTATGCTTTACTTGATCCCGGTACTACTTTTACTTTTATGACGCCATATGTGGCTATGAGATTTTACGTACTTCCCAATATGTTATTCGATCATTTTTTTGTCTATACTCCTATTGGTGATTCTGTTATGGGTGAGAGTTTTAAGAAAGCGTCCCATTTCCTTATCCCATAGAGTTACTTTTGTTGACTTTGTAGAGCTTGATATGTTCTATTTTGATGTCATCCTTGGGGTGGATTGGTTGCACTCTTTTAATGCTTCTATTGATTCTAGAACCCGTGTAGTCAAATTTCAGTTCTCGAATGAGCCTGTCCTAAAGTGGAAGGCGGGAAATAGTATGATGAAAGGTCAGTTTATTTCATATCTTAAAGCTAGAAAGATGATTTGTAAGGGTTGCTTGTACCATCTAGTTAGGGTGAGAGATATGGATTCTGAAGCCTCTAGTCTTGAGTCGGTTCCTGTTGTTAATGAGTATCCGGAAGTGTTCCAGATGATTTACCCAGTATTCCTCCCGAAAGGGAAATAGACTTTTGTATTAACCTATTCCCAAAAACGCAGCCTATTTCTATTCCTCCTTATAGAATGGCTCCGGTAGAACTTATGGAATTAAAGGAACAATTGAAAGATTCGTTGGATAAGGGTTTCATCCGACCGAGTATCTCTCCATGGGGTGCTCCAGTTTTGTTTGTTAAGAAGAAAGTTGGTTCACTCCATATGTGTATTGACTATCGACAATTAAATAAGGTAACCATTAAGAATAAATATATTGTTCCAATGTTAGATCATAAGAGGACGGATGTGGTCAAGAGAGTGCCTAGACTTTTATCACCTTCAGATATTAGGAGTTTCTTGGGTTTAGCTCGTTATTACAAACGATTTGTTGAGCGGTTTACTAAGATCGCCATTGACATATATGACTCAAAAGAAGGAAAGTTCATATGGTCCAAATCATGTGAAAAGAGTTTTCAGGAATTGAAAGATAGACTTACTTCCGCTCTGGTGTTGACTTTACCGGATTTGACGAATGGTTTTGTTGTTTATTGTGATGCCTCAAAAATCGGGTTACGATGTGTGCTTATGCAAAATGGGAAAGTTATTGCCTATGCTTTAAGGCAACTTAAGGTTCATGAAAAGAATTATTTTACCCATCATCTTGAATTAGTGCCAATCGTATTTGCCTTTAAAATTTGGAGGCATTATGTAACACTCCGAAAACTAGTAGGCTAAACTAAAGCTTAACGTGAGGGTTACAGTCGTAAACGTACCTCTCCGTACCTAAAAATATAGGGTTTCATGTTAGAACAACAACGTACGATCCCGAAGGACAAACCACGGGTCCTTTAGGAGAACCTTTAGAAGGCCACCTGGCAGTAACCCTTAGAGGGGACTCACGCCTCGTGGGTCAGCCTACACCCCGTGGGTGAGGGGTCATGGGTCAAGGATTGCAAAACAAGCCACAGAACCTCCACCCACGGTTCACCAGCATGCCAAGTGGGTCCATCCAGGCACCGTGGTCGTGGAGCCATGGGTGAGGCCTGAAACTACCTTTTGGCAGTTACACTTAGGAGCATTTTGGGGATTCCTGATTTTAATTAATATTAAGTGACATCATTTTACACTTAATTAGACTCACTATATGTGGTTCTTAAGTCACCAAATTAAGACATCCAAGCCATTATTTTAAAAGCCCCAAAAGAAATCATCCTCTCCAAAAATTCTCTCTCTAAAACTTCAAGGAAAAAGAAGAAGAAAGTTGGAGCTAGGGTTTGAAGGAGCAAGGTTTTCTACTCAATTTCCTTGGAGTTTGTTAGCTAAGGTATGGTAGCTCTTTATCCATGGAGTCCCTTCAAAACACAATTTCGAAGATAGAAATTCCCTAAAAAGCTAGGGTTTGACTCCCAGTCATGGATTCCTTTCAAACCCAATTCAAATGTTTGAATTAGTTTATATTATGATTGAATTGATGATTTATTATGGTTTTTATGTTGAAATCCCCAAGAATCCATGAATTCCCCATATTCCCAATTTATGACCTTGTGATGTGGGTGAATTGATGAAAGGAGAATATTATGAGATTATGTTTGTAGTAATTGAGCTGTTTGGATGATGTTATCAACCATGTCTAATGTAGTAATTGTAGATTTGTAGATGGATTATGATATATGGTCCTTCAAGGGAAAAGTATGAGAATTATGTATGATTATGAGATTTATGTATATGCTTTAACAACACTTTAAGAGTAAGGTGAATAGGATTATGATGTAGTTGTGGTCTGTTGGAAGGTTATCCTCATGTACACATTTATGTATGAATATGCTATGATGTTAAAGGTTTCCTCACACTATGATGATTCTAAGGTTGAAAGGTTATTCTCACCTATTGAATCTATGAGCAATAGTAGGAATTATGTTGGATTGAGTGTCAAGACATTTTTCCATGAAAATGAACTTAAGTCAAAACTTAATATGTAATCCATAGGAATTAATGCTTATCACCTAGTGGATATGAATATGAGATGGAAGATTATACGATAGTTGAGTCTATGCAAGCTTTTACACTAGTTGAATCCGGCTTTCCAAATGGGTTCCTTCTACTTTAGTTGAGTCCCGTTCCCGAAGTATGTATCTCATGAGATGGAAACCTTCTACGATAGTTGAGTTCGGGTTTCTAGTAGTAATCTCCTTATCCCATAAACTATGTGCCCACATAGGTATTTAGCTAGTGGATCCACCTAAGCTAAGAGTTTGGTCCTACCTTAGGCAAGTAGGACGACCCCTTTTCGGTGTGGGGTAGACACCGGATTCCATGGTAAACTCAAATAGTCTATGTCAGTTAAGGATTATTCCTCATTATGATAGTATGAACAAGAAGATAAATTATGAACTATAGTTACTCAAGAAGCTTTGCTTAGTATAGGTGAGATTATGGAATCTTATTCATGCACTGCACAAGTATGCTTTGAGGGTATGTATGATATGTTCCTCTTATAGTATGATGATCTATGAGTCAATTATGCTTATGACTAATGCTTCTCCATTATCTTCAAAATGATGTTTTAACTGAGTAAATTGCATGCATTCAATTAAAAAAATCCCTTTCAGCATGTTTTCATGATTTTATGTATGGCTATCATACTTAGTGCATTTTTGTACTAACCCATATTTTCCTACATTTTTCCCAAGTGTAGGGTCCGGTTCTCATGGTGGTAATCATTTTTACTAGAGCTTGGATTTGTTCATTTCTCCTTGTTTGTTGGTGAGTCCTCATGATTCGAGGACGGATGTTATCTTTGTTGTTCCTTTTCTTGTAATTCCTTTCCAGATTATGTTGTATGGGCTATGTCCCTATTTGATTCAAGTATTGTAACATATGGCTAATTGAGACAAGTCTAGACTTCCGCTTTCCTTTATGAATATTTTGGACTTGAAATGCATTATAATCTTATTGTTATAATGCTTTATGTTATGATATTCTAAGTTGCTTACATGGGGTGTTTTAGGGTTTCATGTGCCTTGTTACGTCTAGAGGGTACCCTTGGGTCGTGACAAACTTGGTAATTAGAGCACAAGGTTTAGTATAATTCTAGGATGATGTCTCATAAGCCACGTCTAGTAGAGTCTTCTTCATAAGTGTGAAGCGTGCCAAATTTATGAATGAGAGACTATAAGAAGATTAGGAAACTACACTTCTTTCATTACTCTTAAGTCGTGCCTTAGAGTTTAACTGTATAAAGTCCTTCTCCTGATCCTTCTATTGTGTCTTCAGGATATGAATACACGAAGGGCTAACACTAGAAGGGTGGAAGAGGAGAATGTGAATCAAGGAGCTCCTCCTCAAGCTGACCAAGCTCCGGTTGATCCTTTGGTTGAAAATGTGACCCATGTTAAGTTTAGGTCCACTATACAAATGTTGGCTCAAGTCATGATGGCTCAAGCCAATAGAGAAGTTGTAGCTCCGGTGAATCCTAATGTGAATTCTGATGCTTCTAGGGTTAAGGATTTTGCTAGAATTAACCCTCCAGAATTTCATGGCTCTAAAGTGGAAGAAGATCGTCAAGGATTTGTGGAAGAGAAATATAAAGTACTTGATATCATGGGGGTGACTTCAGTATAGAAAGCGGAGTTAGACGCTTACCAATTGAAAAATGTTGCTCAAGTGTGGTATAATCAATGTAAGAATGGTAGGTCGATAGGAGCGGGCCCCATAAAGTGGGAGGTATTTAAATCAGCATTTCTTAATAGGTTATTCCCCCGAGAGTTGAGGGAAGCTAAGGTGGAAGAGTTCTTTAACCTTTGTCAAGGAGGTATGAGTGTGAAAGAGTATTCTATAAAGTTTACAGAATTGTCCAAGTATGCTCTGGCTAGGTGGCGGATTCAATGGATATGATGAGTAGGTTTTTGACGGGTGTGTCCGACTTAATTAAAGAAAAATGTTGTACGACAATGCTCCATCATGACATGGATATCTCACGTATTATGGTGTACGCTCAACAAATTAAGGAGTCAAAACTCAAGATAAAGAATAGATAGGTGAAAAGAGCTAGAATCGATGATGGTAACTTCTCCAATGCTATGTCTGATGGACAAGGTCGACCAAGGTTCAAACAAACGTATTTCAACCAAGGCTCCTCTAGTGCTCCAAGGGTCAACAAAGATAGGGTTTCCAACCTTAAACCTCAAGGGGGTAATAGCGGTGGTTCTTATGTGGCTAGGACAAATTGTGCAAAATGTGGTTGAATACATGATGGTAAGTGCGTAATTGGCACCAATGGGTGTTTTAATTGTGGAAAGATTGGACAGAAGATGAGAGATTATCTGATGCTCAAAGTTAAGGGAAGGGAAGATAAGCAAGCTCCTCCAGTGGTTCAAACTCCAATGCCCAAGAGCAAAACCGTTTTATGCTCTTCAATCCTGAGGTGACAAAGAGAACTCCTCGGATGTGGTGATCGGTATGTTAAAAATCTTCTATTGATGTATATGCCTTGGTAGATCTCGGTGCTACTTTGTCCTTTGTGACACCTTTTGTGGCCACGAAGTTTCAAAAATCTCCCCGAACTGTTAGTAGAACCTTTTTCGGTCTCTACCCCGGTTTGTGACTCGGTGGTGTCTAAGAGGATTTATAAAAGTTGTATAATTTCCTTACCCCATAGAGTTACATTGGTGGATTTGCTGGAGTTAGACATGTTAGACTTTGATGTGATTTTGGGTATAGATTGCATGCATGTTATGCCTCTATCGATTGTAGGACTTAGGTGGTTAGGTTCCAATTTCCAAATCAGCCTATCTTAGAATGGAAGAGAGGAAATTGTATGCCTAGAGGTCAATTTGTCTTTTGCCTTAAAGCTAGGAAGATTATCTCCAAAGGGTGTATTTACCATCTTGTTAGAGTGAAGGATGTTGAATCATAAACCCCTTCCCTAGAGTCGGTTTCGGTAGTGAATGAGTTCCTGAAAGTTTTCCCTGATGATTTGCCCGGTATTCCTCCTGAGCGGGAAATATTTTTTTGTATTGAACTTATTCTGAATACTCAACCTATATCCATTCCTCCTTATAGAATGTCTTCGTTGGATTTAAAAGTGTTGAAAGAGCAACTAAAAGATTTATTAGATAAGGGCCTCATCTGACCGAGTATCCGTCCATGGGGTGCTTCGGTGTTGTTTGTTAGAAAGAAGGATGGGTCTCTTAGAATGTGCATCGACTATCGTCATTTGAATAAAGTGACCATCAAGAATAAATATCCCCTTCCGAGAATTGATGACTTATTCGACCAACTTCAAGGAGCTAGCTATATCTCTAAGATTGATCTTCATTCGAGTTATCACCAATTGAGGGTGAGAGGGGTTGATATTCCTAAGACGGCCTTTAGAACCCAGTATGGCCACTATGTATTTGTGGTTATGTCATTTGGGTTTACTAATGCTCTGGCTACATTTATGGGCTTGATAAATAGAGTGTTAAGGCAATACCTAGACATGTTTGTGATTGTGTTTATTGATGATATCTTGATTTATTCAAGAAATGAGAATGAACATGTTGACCATTTGAGAATTGTGTTGCAAGTTCTTAAGAACCAACAACTTTTTGCAAAGTTTTGAAAGTGTAAATATTTGTTAAGGTCTGTAGCTTTCCTTGGTCATATTGTGTCAAGCAAGGATATTGAGGTGGATCCTAAGAAGACGGATGCGGTCAAGAGTTGGCCTACACCTCTATTTCCTTCCGATATTAGAAGATTTTTGGGTTTGGTCGGTTACTATTGGAGGTTTGTTGAGGGGATTTCCTCCATTGCTTCTCCGTTGACGGCTTTGACTCAAATGAAGGCTAAGTTTGAATGGTCGGAGGCGTGTGAGAAAAGATTCCAAGAGTGGAAAGTTAGACTTACATCCGCTCCGTTGTTGACCTTACCAAAAGGTACGAATGGCTTCGTGGTATATTGTGATGCCTCTACAGTGGGATTGGGATGTGTGCTCGTGCAAAATGGTAAAGTGATTGCCTTTGCCTACAGGCAACTTAAAGTTCATGAGAAGAATTATCCGACCCATGATCTCAAATTAGTGGCGGTGGTGTTCACGTTGAAAATATGGAGACATTACTTGTATGGGGTGCATGTTGATGTTTTCACCGATCACAAGAGTCTCCAATATGTGTTTAGTCAAAAGGACTTAAATCTTCGTCAGTAAAAGTGGTTAGATTTATTAAAAGGATTATGACATGAGTGTCCTTTATCACCCAGGCAAAGCTAATGTGGTGGCATATGCACTTAGTAGATTTTCCATGGGTAGTGTGGCTCATGTAGATGATGAATAGAAAAAAATGGTCGGTGAGTTGCATAGATTTGCCCGACTAGGTGTCCAACTAGTGAATTAAACCAAGGGTGGTGTCATGGTCCGTAAAGGGTTTGAATCATCCTTTGTGATGGATATGAAGTCTAAACAAGGCCTTGATCCTATATTAGTTGAGTTGACCGAGTCTGTACTCAAGAAGTCTATTGAGTCTCACTCCCAATGGGGAGATGGGGTGCTTAGATACCAAGGTCGATTATGTGTTCCGGATGTTGATGGTCTGAGGGAGCAAATTTAGAGGAATCTCATAGTTCTTGGTATTTTATTCATCTAGGAGCCACCAAGATGTACCATGATCTATGGGAAGTCTATTGGTGGAATAGTATGAAGAGAGATATTGCGGGATTTGTAGCCAAATGTCCTAATTGTCAACATGTTAGGTTGCGCATCAAAGGCCGGGAGGCTTGTCCCCAAATATAAGTATTCCACTTAGAAATGGGATGATGTGAATATGGACTTTATTGTGGGTTTGTCTCGTACCCGAAGGCAACATGATTTCATTTGGGTCATTATAGATTGGATGACAAAATCAGCCCACTTCATTCCCATCAAGGTTTCTCATTCGACGGAAGACTATGCCAAGTTATATATAATAGAGATAGTGAAGTTGTATGGGGTCGCTTTATCTGTTATTTTGGATTGGGGTACTCAATTTACTTCTCACTTTTGGAAGTCATTCCAAAAAGGGCTAGGTACTAAGGTTAAGCTTAGCACGGATTTTCATCCCCAAACTGATGGGCAAGCAGGGCGTACTGATTACACGTATCAGGACACTTCATCCAATACTAAGTGCCAACGATTGTTAGTCAATAATATAACCCAACTTAGTGAGTTGAGGTGGAATCCCACATGGAGTGGTACATGCTTAAGATTCAAGAGCCAAGTATAAATATGTTCAAGTCAATCATAGGTAAAAACATTTACTAATAAAAGCATGGTTCAAGTTAGGGGGTGCCACAAGTGACAAATAATAGGGGGGTTTTGATTTCAACTATCAACTACAGCAGCAAATAACACTAAGGAACAAGTAAAGAGACAGGTTCTTGGGATGTGATCGGATTATAGGCTAAGGTAGACAAATGGGTAATTGCAATTTATAATAAATTGTTGTAAATTAGTGAATAAGCTAGACTTTAGTGGAGATAAACTTTCTCATGAACAATTTACCCCGAATCAAATTGGTTTCTATCGAACACCAATAAGAATCAATTAAGAACAACCTCCGCTTTAGTCCATTCACTCTCTCTCGCTGAATGTTAGGAAAGGGGTTTAGGATTCACTCTCTCAAGCTGAATGTGAGAAAAAGGGTTTAGGATTCACTCTCTCGAGCTGAACCCATGGCAACCCAATACCTACAGACCAACAAATAAGTAATCTTTGTTTGAAACCTCTCTCTCGAGCAAGCCAAAAATACGAAGGTAGAGTTACATTTGCAACTACAACCCATTAGATTAAGCCATAATTACTTAATGAAATCACTTTTAAACAACATTTAGACTATCAAATAGCAATACCCAGCAACTAAATCAACCCATAATCACGCCCCAATAAATGGAGTTTCATAAAAAGATAAAACTCGTTACCAAATTATGTGTCCATCAACTTAGTAAGATTAATTTCGTCTTTACAAAGGTCAAGGTTGAAGAATATCAGAGACCCACTTCTAATTTATCAAAACTAGAAATCTTCAAATCTTCAAAGCTAAGGAAAATGTTGTCTCCAAACTCAGAGTTCTAAAACTGATTCTAAAATGAAAATTGATTAAAATTCGATACTATAAAAATTGATACTAAACTATGAATTTAAAAACGTATTGATAGTCGCCAAAAATATTCTATGAAGGACCATTCGGTGCAACAAGTTGGAATCGCCGATCCACTCGGCGATCCACCCTGTGGTTAATTCCATCGCCTTTTCGCTTTGGCCTTCAGCATCCTGAAGGTTTGTAACTTTGGGTGATGTAGTAATTCATCGCAGAACCATTCGGCAATACGCCGACTACTCCTTTCTATCACCGACTTGATTTTCTCCTTCAGGGCTTGGCACACTGGAACTTTAGGCGAGATCATGACCATTCAGTGACTCGCCCAATGGGTTTGGCGATCATAAGGCCTTCATTTCTTCATTCTTTCAATTATTGGCACAAAATATGCATTTGAGGACACTAAATCTATTAAAATAAAGCCCTAAATGAGTTTAACTCGTGGACTCATCAACACCCCCAACTTAAACTTTTGCTTGTCCTCAAGTAAAACTCAAGTTCAATAGTTCAAAAAGGATGTCTCAAACAGTGCTACACAAGACTCAATCATGAATGCACACAAAAAGACTCAACTTACTTATGCAAGGCTCAATTGTGCCCTTAAAGATTCAAGTTGTGACTCACCATTATCAAAGATTCTCAAGTTCACAATACTTTCTTCAAATGCAAGTTCAAGCTCAACAAAGGTACTCAAATGCCCTCACAGAAATAATGATTCCATATTTACACACAATGGTTCAACAATTTAAAGCTCTAAAATAAAATGCAACACTCACACTCATAAAGATGAACACAATGCATGATTTCACCTATAGGTTTACCCTTATTTTCCAACCAACAATTGTTTCAGCTCACTCAATATCAAAAAGGTATTTTCAAGGCTTGTAACGGGGTTGAGTGCAAAGGTATGATATAGTCACACTGCACCTTCTTCCCCTTGAAAACTACATAGTCAACTGATGCTTATCGTGACCAACGACACTAACCTACAATATGAGTGTCTATGATCGTCAATAGTATAGTAACCCAACTGAAGGTTGGGGTCGTGTCCCAAGGTAGTGGTTTTGAGAATTGATATAAAAATAAAATTTAGCTGTAACTAGTCGTAGCTAGAGACATTAATGAATAAAAACATAGTAAATTAAAGGGGATGACACAAAAGTATCAAATATCAAATGGTGGTTTTGTCACAAGTAGTAAAAACAACAAAAATTTACAAGAAATTCAAGTATGGGGAAAGGTTCTTGGGGTGTGACCGCAGTACAAATTGAGATAAATCGTTGGGTACATGCTTTCAATAGGAAATGTGCCAGATAGTAGTGACTAGGCTAAGCTTTAGATAATAAAAAGTACTATTCTATTGTGAAAATTAAAATAAAATGCTCGAGAGTCTCTAAAATTAATAATAAGTTCAATATTTATAGACTTCAGAAAATAGCGCTGGTGGATCTTTCAGCAAAGTTAGTCGATATCGTCGAAGTTCGGCGATTCACCCTACGTCTGTCTCATCGTTGTTTCGTGCTTGCCTTCCGCATCTTCACGTTCTGGACCATTGGGAGGTAAAGTACTGCTTCGCAAAACTTTTCGGCGAATCGCAAAGTGTGCTTGGCGATGCTCAGGCTTTAGCTTCTTCGTTCTTTTCAGTCTTTTTGTTCCTTTTTACGCCTTAGTGTCCATGCTTTCACTAAAATTTCAAATACCTGAAATATAAGAGTTTTCATCAGATATTTAGACAAATAAGTATTCGAGGACACTATTCTTATCAAAATAAAGCCCTAAATGAGTCCAATTTGTGGACTCATCAACACCTCCAACTTAAACTTTTGCTTGTCCTGAAGCAAACTCAAGTTCAGCCATTCAAAAAATGTGTCTCAAATAGTGCTACACAAGACTCAATCATGAACATACACAACAAGATTCAAATTACTTATGCAAAGATCAACTGTGTACTCAAAGATTCAAGTTGTGACACACCATTACGAGAGATTCTCATGCTCGCAATGCTTGCTACTTGTGCAAGTTCAAGCTCAACAAAAAGTATCTAAATGCCCTCACATAAAGAATGATTCCATATTCACACACAAAGGTTAATCAATTCAAGATCAGGAATCAGATGAAAGGCTCACACTCAAAAAGAGGAACACAATGCATGTTTTCACCCATAGGTTTGCCCTTATTTTCCAATCGACTTTCGATTCGGCTTACTCAAGATCAAAAAGATCTTTCTAAGGCTTGCAATGGCACAGAGTACAAAGGTATGGTCATTTAGGATCAGTGACTTTGTTCTCGTGAGATGTGGTATTCTCAAGGCGTTCTCTTCTTTTCTTCTATCAATTCTTTTTCTAGTGCTGCCAAGTCACCTTTTTATTCACCTTCATGGATTGCTTGGAACCCGATCTCCTTCGTAAGTTTTTTTATCTTTTTCTATTTTTTGAATTGAATTGAAGGGGTTCCATTTTCATGCAATACCATGGGTTAGGGGGGACTTTTCTTGCACATCTTGACTTTTCCTTTTCCTTTTCACCAAACCCCCAACTTAGGATTTTGGCCTAAGTTGGTTATTCACGAAACCCCAAATCAAGAGGATTATAGGTAGTGGGTCAAGTAAGGTCTAGGGTTCACCAAGGATCTTCCAAAGAAAGGTAAGGCTCAAAGGGTGTTCAAAAGAGTTTCACACGCTCACGGGTAGGCCACAAAAGAGGTATATGTCAAATTAGGCTCACACTCTTCAAAGTTGCCTAAGATCATTTCAAGAGGACACCTTTCTAAATTAATCAGACTAACAGGGCAAATTCTAGGTTTATTCATGCGTGGTTCAAAGCAAGCAAATCACACAAGGCATCGACACTTAAGTCAAACAAGACTACACCCTTTCACTAGTGTGCAACGGTCATAACAAGAGAATCAATTTGATAAATGGCTAATCACAACGAGATGCAAAGAGTTCACATAATGTCTATGCAACTTCATTTGGCCTCATCGTAGCCATACAATTATGTTTTTTCAATTGAGAGCACTATTTAAGTCATCGGTATTGATCGAAACCGAGACTCAAATTTGCAAGAGAACAACCACTTTAAATCACAAGAGGTGGCAAAAATTTTCGAAAAATAATTTTTTTCAGAAGGGTCAAAATCCCTTTGCAATTTAAAACAAAAAGGAGGTAGAAGCTCAAACATTCGTACAAGTAGTATAAAATATTTTAAAGAAAAACAACCCAAATATGTACGCAAGACAACATTCAAAACAACACACAAAGGTGAGCCTCACCCCACCACAAATAAAAAAATTTGTCCTCAAATGCAAATGAAAGTATCCAAAAGTAAAAATAGAGAAAAACAAAGAAGGAGGTAAAGAAGGATCATATCTACGCAGTCGCTCCATCTGTCAGGGCCTCAGTACCCGGTGTAGTGCTCTGAATATGGGCATTAGTGCCAAGAGTAACCTCAGAAGGACCAGCACACGACAATACGATATGATCATTGCAAATGAGTACCAAATATTTGAAAGTAAATTCGGAGTTCAGAAAACCAACCTTTGTGCCGATTAAAGTACTTTGAAATGCTAGGTGGCAATGAAATCAAACTACGAGCACAAATCAACAACCAAAATACTTATGGAATGGAAAAATATTTAAAATACTAACTAGGTGCGAGATTTGGAAGCTTAAAAGCGAGGGAATGTGAAAGAGTTTGAAGTTTAAACCTTTGGCCTGTTAAGAAACCGTCTAGTTCTCGCCCATTCGGGGACATTAGTCATGGTCGCCGATGCATTCGGTGACTCGCCGAGTGGATACTTACCTCACTAAGTTTTACTAGACCTCTAGTTAAACAAGATGTCCAAACGGTGGACTAGATCGCAATTGCCGACCAGGTCGGCCATTCACCATTAAGTTCTTGGGCACACCGAATTTTACAGACTACACTTTGAAGTTGACTTTATTCCAACGGCGGTTTAAGTCGAGGTGATTGACTTCTTTGGCGATTCGCCGACTGGACCTTTGGCTTGCCCATTTGCACTTGTCACGCACTTTCCATACTTTGACCTACACAAACAACACACCATTATTTCTTAAAGCAAAAATAAAGCGGTAAAACCTTGGGTTGCCTCCCAAGAAGAGCCCTATTTAACATCATGGCACAACGTAACTCCTCACTCAAGTTCCATTAGTGAGGTTTGCCTCATTTTCACGAGGCCACCCCTCATTTGGCTATGGGTAGAGAGAAGATAGCACCTGCTCCATTTGGGACCTTTGTCAGCATTCACACTCATTCTTCCTGTTTCAACACACAAACAGGCAAAACAAAACTATTAAAGAAACAGAAATTCTACTTAACAAAGAATTCCCAAATAACACCACTCCCCGGCAGCGACGCCATTTTGATGTTTATCATGACCAATGACACTAACCTACAATATGAGTGTCTATGATCGTCAATAGTATAGTAACCCAACTAAAGGTTGGGGTCGTGTCCCAAGGGAGTGGTTTTGAGAATTGATATAAAAATAAAATTTAGCTGTAACTAGTCGTAGCTAGAGACATTAATGAATAAAAACATAGTAAATTAAAGGGGATGACACAAAAGTGTCAAATATCAAATGGGGGTTTTGTCACAAGTAGTAAAAACAACAAAAATTTACAAGAAATTCAAGTATGGGGAAAGGTTCTTGGGGTGTGACTGCAGTACAAGTTGAGATAAATCGTTGGGTACATGCTTTCAATAGGAAATGTGCCAGATAATAGTTACTAGGCTTAACTTTAGATAGAAATAAGTTCCCTCTCGGGGAATTTACCCCGTTTCAAATGTGTTCCTCTCGGACACCCATTTGCCCCATGAAGACCAGCCTACGCCTTACCCCACTCACTCTCTCGAGCTGAGTGTTTGGATATGGGACTAGGGCTCACCCGCTCGGGCTGAACCTCATGTCGACCCACTCCTTAGGCCATCAGTCTTGTGGTCTTGGTTTCACGACCTCCCTCTCGGGCAAGCCCAAAACACATGGGTGGTGTTGTATTTGCAACTACAAACCCATTAAATTAAACCAAAATCACTAGGTGAAATCACCATTAAAATACATCTAACCTATCAGCAATCAAGACCCAACAACAATATCAAAACATATTTGCTAAATCACACCCCATTAATAGGGGTTTTTAGCCACACATCAAGAAATAATAAAATACACCTAAAATAATACTAAAATCAAATGGGTATAAGAAATTAAACCTTGATTTAATCAAAGGAAGAAGAAAGGAGAAGACCCACTTCCAACTTGGGGAAGATGAAATCCTCTCTCTTCAAGTCTCCCACAAAACCCTCTCCAAACTTGAGAGAAAAATATCTAAAAAGTACTAATCTATTGTGAAAATTAAAATAAAATGTTCGAGAGTCTCTAAAATTAATAATAAGTTCAGTATTTATAGACTTTAGAAAATAGCGTTGGCGGATATTTCGGCGAAGTTAGTCGATATCGCCAAATGACTTCGGCGATTCGCCCTTCGTCTGTTTCATCACTGTTTCGTGCTTGCCTTCCACATCTTCACATTTTGGACCATTGGGCGGTATAGTACTGCTTCACGGAACTATTCGTGCGAAGCACCGACTGCTCCTTTCATCACCTTTTTTTATCCTTCTCCTTCAGGGCTTCGTATACTGGAACAAAGCGCGGAGTAAATCCCTTCGGCGAATCACCAAGTGTGCTTGGCGATGCTCAGGCTTCAGCTTCTTCGTTCTTTTCAGCCTCTTTGTTCCTTTTTGAGCCTAAGTGTCCATGCTTTCACTAAAACTTCAAATACCTGAAACTTAAGAGTTTTCATTAGATATTTAGACAAAATAAGCATTCGAGGACACTATTCTTATCAAAATAAATCCCTAAATGAGTCCAATTTGTGGACTCATCATCAACCAATTTAAATGTTGTTGCCTGCTTCTCTCCCTGCGGTCTCGAGGCCCCATAATCAGCGTAGAAATCCCGGACCTAATTTGGAATATATGGGCCACGGGGCTTGGTAAAGATCTAAAATTCATGAGACTTCAGACAACTCATAATCTCTGGGAACTTGTCGATGACCCCATTAGTGGACAAAAGCTTTTCCTCAATGATTGTCCTCAGCCCTTCAGTCTTTAAATATTTGATAGACTTGGGAGGATGACCCTGTACTAGTGGTGCTAGGACCTCTGCCTGTGCTGGAACTGGAGGAGTAATAGTGGTGGGCTAAGGAGTCCTGATCCTAGACGGATCATTCATATTTTATTATCGCAGCTCAGCCCTATGTGCTACTAACAATTCATCTTTAGGATCCGTAGCTGCAGCATGCTGCTCCTGATACTCACCCTCACTTTCAGTAGTGGTGAGGTGAGTGGCGTAGATGCCGTCATTTTTAGAGCTTGCCTCCGGTGATGCAGGTGCCTTTCCTTTTCCCTTGCCTTTCCCACCAGTTGTGGGAAGTTTGCTGGCCTTGCCCCTAGATGAAACTGTATCCTCATTGATTTTAATCCCCTTGGCCTTCTTTCGGGGTGGCATGTTTCACCCATCATCTTTTGGTCTAGCCATATATGCAAAAACATCAAAAAGAGTGAGAAACAGTTCAAGCCAAAGCACATAAAAACAATTGTAGACAGACTCGCCAAACCAGTCGGCTAGTCGCTGAATCTCTTTGGCGAGCTAGATCGGACTTGCCGAAAGTATTGGCTCAAAAATCTGAGAAAGATTTGGCCTTTCGATGATGGGAAGGGCTTTTGGCAAATCACCAACAGCATTCGACGAACCGGAACTAGCCCGTCGAAAGTTACAATGCAATTAAAGGTCAGGGGGTAGACAAAGGGTGATTAAGGACTTTTGGTGAGTCGCCAAGTGCTTTTTGCGACCTCAAGCTTCTCACCAAAACTTACAAAACAAAACTTTGCATTTAGCATGAAATTAAAGGCGAGATGGGGAACTTTGGCGAACCGCCGAGTGGTTCGGTGAGCTCGACCCAGCTTGCCAAATGACCCAACGTGCCTACTTTCAACCCAACTTCTCAAATTCAACCCTGCAACTCCCAAAAACAAAAGCAAAACATACACTCTTCTAATTAAGCTCAGACCCAATACACCCATGCCCCCAGGATACTCAGACTTCTCCCTGTTTGGCCAAATTTTGCCATTTGATGATTTTTGTCGTTAAGAATGACGCCAAGCGCTCTATCATTGGGAAAAAATCATCATTTGGCACAAATGCAGGCTACTTAGACTTCACCCTACTAGACCCAACAACATGAAAGAACAACCCTATAAATTTTAACTAATTTAAGGAACAAAATCACGGGATTTCACAAATAAAGGCATTTAAGGCACCATAATAAAATTAACAATGGCACACGCAAACACAACTATGATCAGAAAGGCCCAGCACAAATCACTCTGATAAAAGCATTGAAAATGAGTAAAAATTGCTAAAGATAACTCGGTGTTCGGAAAACTAAGCTTAGATGTTGAATAAGCAAGATTGAAATGCTAGGCGGCAAAGTAATTCACTATGAACACACAATCAATGACTCAAATACGATAAAAATGCAAGAAATATAGATAATATTGTGCGGGTGTGAGTTTGGTAAGTTCAAAAGTGAGGGAAAGTGAAAGAGTTGGAAATTTAAACCTTTGGCCTTTAAAAACCATCCAGTTCTCGCCCATTTGGCGACTTTAATTTTTGCTCGCCAACGCCGAGTGGGTACTTACCTCGCCGAGTTTTATAGGACATCCAGTTAATGTGGGGGTCCAAACAGTGGATTACATCGTGATCGCCAACCTGGTCGGCGATTTTCCAAGTTGCTCCTAGGCTCGCCGAGTTTTACAGACTCCAAAATAATATGTCGATTGGACTTTTAGCTCGCCAATATGCACTTTTCAAACATATTCCACACTTTGACCTACACAATCAACACACCATTATTTCACAAAAAAAAATAATGTGATAAAACCTTGGGCTGCCTCCCAAGAAGCGTCTTAGTTAACGTCGTGCCACAACGCAAGTCCCCACTTAAGTTCCACTAGTAGGGTTTGCCTCATTTTCATAAGGAAATAACTCTTCTGGTTCTAGGTAGAGGTGAGACAACACTTGGTCCATTTGGGACCCTTGAAGCTGAATGAGCATGGAATAAGAGGTTGTCATCTGGTTCAGCATAAAGATAATCTCTCTTAACTCTTACAACACTTTGTCGTGCTTTCCGACTTTATTTAGAATAAGTAAGAGGACCTCTTCAATTCACCCACCCTCTTGTTTCTTCATCTTTCAATGCTCGTGGGGGGGATGTATCTATCTTTCCTCTTGGACACTGCCTCTAATTCCATGACATTATTGGTCAAGACATCCAACTAGGTTACCAATATGGCCAATTCTTGGTCCTTTTCTTTCTCCTTGTTGGTCTTGGCCATGTTATCAAGGAGTTGGGCTGCTTCAGCATAAGGTAGCTGGATGAGACCACCTAGAGAGATTTGGTCAGCCACTATTCTATTTTCTAGGCCAAGACCCCAGTAGAAGCATCTTATTCGAAATTCCATGAGTTGGACTATGCTGCAATAGGATCTTAAACCTTTGTCACAACTCATAAATGGCTTCACCCTCCAATTGCTTGACATTTAGGATGCTATTCCTAAAAATCATCAAACTCAAAGGAGGGTGGTCCATTAGGTCACTGTTGCTACAAGATATGCTCTAATTCTCTCTTCAAACAACAACACATAACCCAAAACTAAAAATAAAGTAAGTTCAACTATAACTAACAAGAACAAAATTCAACTTAACTAAAGAATCTTTAAAGGCAGCGGCAACATTTTGATTTCACATATTCGGACACTTCATCCAATACTAAGTGCCAATGATCGTTAGTTAGTAATATAACCCAACTAAGTGAGTTGGGGTTGAATCCCATAAGGAGTGGTACGTACTTAAGATTCAAGGCCAAGTATAAATATATTCAAGTCAATCATAGGTAAAAACATTTACAAATAAAAGCATGGTTCAAGTTAGGGGATGACACAAGTGTCAAATAACAAGGAGGTTTTGATTTCAACTATCAACTACAGCTGCAAATAACACTAAGGAACAAGTAAAGAGATGGGTTCTTGGGATGTGATCGGATTATAGGCTAAGGTAGACAAATGGGTAATTGCAATTGATAGTAAATAGTTGTAAATCAGTAAATAAGCTAGACTTTAGTGGGGATAAACTTTCTCTTGAACAATTTACCCCGAATCAAATTGGTTTCTCTCGAACACTAATAAGCATCAATTAAGAACAACCTTCACTTTAGTCCATTCACCCTCTCGAGTTGAATGTTGGGAAAAGGGTTTAGGATTCACTCTCTCGAGCTGAACCCATGACAACCTAATACCCACAGAACATCAAATCAGTAATCTTGGTTTTAAAACCTTTCTCTCGAGCAAGAAAAAAACACGAAGGTAGAGTTGCATTTGCAACTACAAGCCTTTAGATTAAGCCACAATTACTGAATGAAATCACTTTTAAATAGCATTTAGACTATCAAATAGCAACACGCAGCTGCTAAATCAACCCATAATCACACCCTAAGAATTA
Source organism: Solanum acaule (assembly GCA_036250505.1). Classification (NCBI taxonomy): domain Eukaryota; kingdom Viridiplantae; phylum Streptophyta; class Magnoliopsida; order Solanales; family Solanaceae; genus Solanum; species Solanum acaule. The sequence continues at coordinate 22,376 of JAJOOR010023910.1, forward strand.
GGGTTTTAGCTAGACATCATAATAATAAAAATCGTTACCAAATTGTGTTTCTATCAACTGGTAAGATTAATTTCATCTTTACAAATATCAAGGTGAAAGAATCTCAGAGACCCACTTTTAATTTCTCAAAAATGGAAATGTTCAAATCTTCAAAGCTAAGGAAAATGTTGCCTCCAAACTAAGAGTTCTAAAACTGATTCTAAAATGAAAATTGATAAAAATTCGATACTATGAAAATTGATACAACAACAACAACATGCCCAGTGAAATCCCACTAGGTGGGGTCTGGGGAGGGTAAAGTGTACGCAGACCTTGCCACTACCTCGTGGAGGTAGAGAGGCTGTTTCTGGGAGACCCTCAGCTCAAGAACAACAAATCTAAGTGACAGGAGAGATATATATAAAACATAACAGCCAATACAAAAGATAGCGTATAATCAACAAATG
>JAJOOR010023911.1:0-14292 GCA_036250505.1 Solanum acaule
TCTAAAATTCGGGTTAGACCCATTTCCCACTCAATTTGACCCCATGAATAAGAATATGAAGTCAAATTTCCGAAATCATGCACAGATTTTGAGATATATGGAAATTACAATTATAGGTGTTTTCGAAGCACATTTTCGGGCATTTTTTTTGGGGTCGTTTCAACCCTTAAGAATAAGAATTAGGATCGGCCCATGCTAGGTATTTAACCCATGAGCTGCCACCATAATTATATATATTCACTTTACCTTGTCTTTTTAATCTTTGAGATTGTTCTTTTTATGTTCATAATTCTTTTGAGATTTAGGACTATATACTAATGATGGGAAAATTAATTGAGGCAGAAAACAATAATATAGGAAGAAAATGTAACTTTGTTGTGCTACTTAGGAACTTATATGACTCGTGAACTTCATTTGGGCACAAAGAACATATACTGGTGATCCACGAAGGTGTGTGGCAACTACCTTACAAGTAGTAAATGATTCATAAGATGTATAGTAGTTGAGCAAGTAATTCTTCTCACAAGATGCTTCATTTAAAACATGTTTGGACATTTCGCATGGGGGCATATGATAAATTAGCATTTAGTATAGACTGTAACTTCTCAAATGTAGAGGCAAGGACTATATAAGATGATATGATAGAAAAAGACTTAGTATACGATATCAAATAAAAGAGTCCATAAACATCCAAACTAATGAAGCCCGTAACATAACCCAAATAAGGGTTGTACATTCCACGTAAGGGGACATAAAATGAACAATGGACATAATATGTGTCCGACATATAAAAACTTGTAACATGTATAATGTAGGATCTAATTGACTCAATGAACTTCATTTGACTTGGTGGATAACTCATGAAACTTAATGTTTAAAGTACCTTTGTCAATTAGTACTTGGAAGAATAAACACACCAATATTAGATAATGAACATGTATAGAAGTAGTCTGACATATTTTGAGAACTTGGACTGTATAAGGAAGACCATTAGCTACATTGGAGATTGTACATCCTCGCATTGTATCTTTTACCATGAGGATCACTTAGAGATCTCAATTTGTTGGTACACAGAATATAGGACTTCATGCCAAAAGTTATGAGATCAAATAGCCTTACATACCATATCTCCCGACCAATACTATGTGGTACCATGAATCAGCCTTTCCTTTGAGGTGTTACTCTGCATTAATGGCAAGTAATAGAGCTAATATTAACAACTAATAAACAAGGTTGGATCACTTCGACTTACCAAAACTGTAGTCGGGCAGCAAGCTCAAAACCCCTCTACTAATGGGTGTTCTTTTCACTAATTCCTTTATCACCATGTTTACACCATTTATGACCCTACCATGAGGTCATCTGACACTACTTGGGATTTACAACATCCAAAACAATAAACACACACCCCTAAGGGACAACACGCCCACACAACCCACAATTCAAATGGTGCTTCTTCATTTCTTCCCTAAAACATATCACATGACTTTCTCTTAAGGCTAGTCAATAATACAAATGATAATCTACAAAATATGTTGATTACATCACAATCGGGTCAATAGATCAAGTATGGACCACTACGACATTATGTCGAACACCTAGTGGGCATAAAGCTCTACAATTCATAAATGGTGTTTCAACACCCAACAGCCTCATACTTACAAACAACACTCTCACTACCATATAGGAATAAAACCATGCCTTTTACCACTATTAAACGCAACCATCCACCCAATACTTCTCCAAACTTCACCACGTATAGACAGCCCCAAACCTTTTTAAAATAATCAATAAAACTTTGACTCACTGCTTCTAATCAATTTTTTTCATGAATTTGTAGTAGAACACGTAGAGAAATCTCACCCAATCTGATAGCTATAGTGAGACAAAATGGGGCAGTAACCTTACCTCGAATTATGGAAAATTGTTCTCTTAACTTGTACTCCTTCAAGAGTTTTAATCATTATTCACACTTGAACAAAATAAGAAGAGAAACTCTCTTAATAACAAATAAACCATGAACAGACAACTTAGGGAAAGGTCTACACCATATTTAAACATGAAAAACATGAAATCTCATGGGACAATCAAGCTAAACCATAAGGTTTCTACTTACCTTGGCTGGAAATTAGGACGGTTTCTTGAAGAACCCATGGAGTATTTTTGAGGTGGCTGTGATAATCATTGAGGGAAACAGAGACTGCTGGAGATAAATTCATTTTTTTTCTATGCAAGAATTAAGACTTAAATGAGCCAAATATGACCCTATAATTGCTAGCACTCTACTGCCTCTATCTTCTTCATTTTTGTCCACAAATTGCCAAGTAGGTGATCCACCTACTTGGCCATTTTTAAGCTGCTCAAATGTCAAACTAGGTGATGCAGCTACTTCTTCTTATTAAATATATTTAGCTATGGCAGATGATGCAGCTACTTACTCTTATTAAGTTGGTCAAAAAGTCTAAGTAGGTGATACACCTACTTTTCACCTGCTAGCTTAATTTAGTCAAGCAAGCACCTCACTTATTTTATCTCATTTTTCAAATTCTAATCTTTTAATATAAACTTAACACTAAACGCTAAAATTTAAACTTAATAACCACCTTACTTCTCAAGTTTAACTACTTTCATCAGTATTAACTTAGTCGTATACATGTTGAAATGTACAGGGTGTTACAAAAGGACCCCCCCCCCCCCCACTGAACCTGGAAGTCACGAGTATAGAGCTATCTAACGATATAAATACAAGTCCCAAAAGTGGACCACAACAAGTTATCTCAAAGATAAAAGACACTAACAGGAACAGAGAGAGATATGATGATCTATAACGCCAAGTGATCACCGTCGTCTATGATATCCACAAGCTGCAAAAGACGACACGAACGATCACCGCTAGTAGCTGGTACTAGGATCTGCATCACGAGAAGATACAAATGTAGCATAAGTACCAAATCAAGGTACTTAGTAGGCATCATAGGCCAACAGAGCAAGAAAGGTAAAGACAATTAGAAAAGATAGAATCTAGGCACAAATAGAAGCCAAAGGGGATATGAAAAGAAGGCACATGAGCATATCAAAAGTATATCTAAGTACAACTTAACTAAACATAACTGGACCCCCATAAGCCAGAAGGTGGCGCAAGTTTAAATAAAACCCGAACAGACCCCAAAGTCCCGACAAGTACATAGAATAGCTAAGTTTACAAGGTAGAAGTGTAATCCAGATCCAAATCCAAGAACCAGTCAATTCCTAGCCCAGCTAGCAAGAGTGACAAACAACTCAACTAGTCAACTCCCAACCCAGCTAGAAAGAGTGACTATCAACCCAGGCCACCCAACCATCCACTCCCAGGGGCGTCAACCGCCTAGCTAGCAAGAGTGCCTCGAAGGCGTGTCAACTCCTTAGAGGATCTTAGATATCCAGGCCGCCCAGCCAGCAACTCACTCCTAGAGGCGTCAACCACCCAACTAGCAAGAGTGCCCAGGGAGTATCCACTCCAAAGAGGATCTAAAGTAGGCTCCAAGCCACCGTCGATCGATGTCCACTCCCAATGATATCACAAAGGCTAAAAGCCAGAAGCACTCAAATCCCGAGGAAGCACACAATCTCCAGTAACACATCGAAGCCACATAAATAGGGAGAGGAGATAAGAAGGATAACAAGCAATGCAAATGCCTAAGCTAAGGCTCATACTATCAGAGTAACGCTGTTATTTCGGTCTATAAGGACATGGTCCATCCGAAATGATGTTGGAGACATACCATAGTCACATGGTGCATGTGTCTAAGAAACACTAGTCTATCCTAGACTAATGCCAAATCATGCTCAAAAACAAGTAATCAAACTAGTAAAACACATAGCATGCTACAACACACATACAACCCCTATCAACATGGTGCTACCCTCGAAACAATAGTAATCAACCCTAAATCATGTTATCTAGCAAGAAAAGAAGAAATAACTAGGTACCCGCCCCCAATTTACACTCATCATCATGAATTTACACATTTATGCAAGGAAGTTGTAGCCTATCTGTTGGCCGATCGCGCGCGCTCGAGATTTACAAGGCCAGAGCTTTTACCTTTCGAACAACCTATGGATGCTGCCACACTATAAAAATAAGATCACAATGTCAATACGGTCGTTTAGACACCAAAATCACCCAAAACATAGACATACCAATTTTTAGAGTCAAATGGAAATTGTGGGATTTGTCTCAGAAATTCTTGAATTGACTCCGTCATAAGGTCCTAATCTATGCCTTGAACTTATGTCCCAAAATAGAACACAACTAAATGTTCAAAAATCAGCTAACACAACAAAAACTCAAATTAAAAGGGATGGGGTAGCAACTTACCAACAAAGTTCACAAGGTGTCATGCACAATGGGGTCATCTAAGGTGTTCCTATATCCAAGATCATGACTAGGTTAAAGGATCCTAGCACTCATTACAACACACAAAGGCATCATGGAGAATTTAAGATAAACTTCACCTTCCCTCAACAAATAACTCCTACCCCCATAAGATTCACAATCAACAAGATAATACTCAAAGCGATAGTAAAGAACAAAGTTTAGAAAACTAACCTTCCCCGTACACAACTGATTAATGTTTCAAGCACACCTCATCCAATTCTAGGTGTTAATGACCGGTAAGTAGTATAAAACCCAACAATGAGTTGGCGTCTAACTCACAGGGAGCGGTATGTGTTCAAAATTTGTTATGAAGTACAAATGTGGTCCAAATAGTTATAGGAATAAAAATTATGGAAAAAGACAGGTAAACAAGTCTAAAGGGGTGACAACGAATGTCATATGGGGGGTTTTGGTTTGCAATTATCAGCTACAACGCAATCAAACAAGAGAAAATAACAATATAAAGAGGAATTCTCGAGATGTGATTGATTATAGGAAAATTTCGCTATATGGGTAATTGAAACTATTAAATATTAGTGGGTAGGCTAGACTATGATTGAAATAGTTTTCTCTCGAACAACTATCATGTTTCAAGTGATTTCTCTTGAACATCAACAAGATTAACAAATAAGAACAACCCACAACCTTAATACATCCTCTCTATCGAGCAAGATGGGTAGGATTAGGTTTACGATTAACTCTCTCGAGCTGAACCCATATCAACACAATACCTACAAACCATTAATCAAAAGATGTGGTTCAAAAACCTCTCTCTCAAGCAGGCTAAGAACTCAATGTTAGAACTGCATTTGCAACCATAATTCATAGATTAAAACACAACTAATGATTAAAACCACCTCAATATAGCATTTAAATTAATAATTAACAATACCATAAGCTAATTCGACCTATAATCGCACCCCAAGAAGTAGGGTTTTAGCCACACATCATAAAAATAGGGAAACAATCACCAAATACATTCGCCATGATCTCGGTAAATATTCGCATGTCTTTACAATGGTCCAAATTGAAGAAATTTAGAAACCCGCATGCAAATCCTCAAAATTAAGCTTCAAAATCCTCAAAGTCTACAATTAGCACTACAAACTAAGAGAAAACTTTAACTCTAGAATGGGAACTGCAATATCTAGGGGAGAACTCCTCAAATTCCCTTTTAAAATCCAATTTATAGTTTCCCAAAATTTAGCGTGAAAGTCCAGTCGACGGTTTAAGTCTGGATCGCCGAGTGGTTTGGCAATCCACCATCTGCTCCCTTCCATTGCCATTTTGCATTGGTCATTAGCCTCCTATAGCTTTGGGCGATCAAACTTGTTGTCGCGGAATCGATCGGCGATTCGCCGAATGCTCACTTATGTTGCCACCTTGGTTTCTTTCCCCAAGGCTGGCACACTGGAACATTAAGCGAGCTGAAGAACCACTCGGTGGTTCGCCAAGTGGACTTGGCGATCACCAGGATCTCCTTTTCTCCATTTTTTCAGCTTGTTTTGCTCCTTTTTGCATAGTAGCATCCTTGCCTTGCTCCTTAGCTCATATACCTGAAAATCAATGCTTTAACATTAGTTTATAGCATAAATTAGGCATTTGAGGACATAAAATCAATCAAAACAAAGCCCTAGATGAGCCCAAATCTTGGACTCATCAACACCCCCAACTTAAACTTTGGCTTATCCTCAAGTATATTTCAAGATCAAGATGAATGCACACAAAAAGATCAAACTACACATACAATGCTCAATTGTGCACTCAAAGATTCAAATTGTGACTCACCAATATCAAGGATACTTAAGTTCATAATACTTGCTTCAAATGCAAGTTCAAGCTCAACAAAGGTACTCAACTGCCCTCACAGCAAAGATGATTCCATATTCACACAAAATTTCTCAATAGTTTAAAGTACCGGAATCACATACAACTCTCACACTCAAAGAGATGAACACATGCATGACTCCACCATAGGCTTGCCCTTATTTTCCAACCAACATTCGTTTCAGCTCATTAAAGATCACTAAGGTCTTTTTAAGGCTTGTAACGGGGTGAGTGTAAAGGTATGGTCATTTAGGCTTAGTGGCTTCTACCTTTATAAAGTATGGCCTGAAAATCACTATTTCTCCTTCTCTTGATATTCACACATGTTCCAAACTCCACCCTATTATGCAACTAGACATGAATCACTGGATACCCCATTTTTTCATATGTTCACCACTCTATTTTACAATTCTTGCTCTTTCTCTTTTCTTTCTTCTTTTCTCTTTTTCTTTTTTTTATATGGAAGGGTTCCATATTTTTCAAAACAGTCCAACAAAGGGGGAGTTTTTCACACTTCTTGACTTTCCTTCTTTTTCACCACACCCCCAACTTAGGCTTTTGGCCTAAGTTGGCTATTCAAACATATCAATACTTCATGAGGGTTATTGGTGAAGGGATAAAGAGGTCAAAGTTGCTCAAATTTCTTCCAAGAAAAGGGTAGGCTTAAAAGGTGCCAAACTAGGTTTACACATCTAACAAGGTTGGCCACAAAGAGGTATATTGTCAAGTTTTGCTCACTCTTCAAAATTCTTTCCTAAGATCATTTCAATTGTTCACTTCACTCAATCAATCAGACCAACGAGGAAAGTTCTAGGTGTCATCAAATGCAATGTTCCAGATGACATCACCACACAAGGCATTGGTACCAATATCAAACAAGACTCCACACTTTCTATCTAGTGTGCAATGTTCATTACAAGAGACTCATTCAAAAATTGGGTAGTCAAAATGAGATGCTAAAAGTTTACATATTGCATATGTAACTTAATTTGCCTCATCGTAACCGCACATTAATTTAGTTCAATTAGAGCACTATTCAAGTCATCGGTATTAATCACAACCGACACTTAAATTTGCACAAGAACAACCACATTCATACACACAAGAGGTAGCAATTTTTTAAAAAAAGTGGTTCAAAAACCGCTTTCAATTTAAAACAATGAGCCACAAGCTAAGAACAACCGCAATACCACAATCAAGATATATATATAAACAATCGGCTCAAAAACCACAATCAATATAGACCTAATACTCATAACACAGCCCAAAGAGGTAGGTATGGAAATACCTCACCCCACCCAACAAAAATAAGTAGTTGTCCTCAAATGCAACTATAATAGAAACAGAGTATAAAAAGGTAACAGAGAGGGAGAGGAAAAATCATCTTGTCAGGATAAGCCTGGGTGAAGTTTGCATCTCATCCACTACATTTGTCTAGGCATCAATGCCCGGTGTCTCATAAACCTTAGCTCCACTAGAGCTCACCATTGAAGTATCCCTGAGGGAGGCCTGTCTAGCTGTCAATAACATGGCGCCCTCCAAGTCAGTCAGATCCTCATAAACAACCTCCTCACGCACACCAAGTTGCTCCTCATTTGTTTGGGCCTCGGACTTAGCAGCAGCAACATCAGCCCTAATATCATCTGGTGGTAACTGGAGGCACCTCAGAGCAGGCTGGAATATCTGCACTCAGGTCATCTATGAGGATTTGGCTGACTTGGATGGTGCCATATTTGAGACTGCAAGGCAGGCATCGCTTCAGGACACGTCTATGATGAGCTCCAGTAGAGTCAAGGATGCTGAGACACCGGGCACTGATTCCCAGACAGAGGGAGTGACTGATATGCAGACATCACCCCAGCTTAGCCTGGTAGGATGACTTTTTGCCTCCCTTTCTTCTCTTTTTTTAGAATGATTTTGTTTTCTATTTGCATTTGAGGACAACTGCTTCTTTTCGTTAGCGGGGTGAGGTATTTCCATACCTACCTCTTGTGGCTGTTTTTGTGAATATTGGTGTAATTTTGGTGTTTATATATATATTAGTTGTCGATAGATTGTGGTTGTTGATAAATTGTGGCCCATTATTTTAATATGAAAATGGTTTTTAACCAAATTTGAAAATTGCTGCCACCTCTTTTGTGTGTGATTGCGGTTGTTCTTGTGCAAATTTTAGTGTCGATTGTGGTCAATGCCGATAACTTGAATAGTGCTCTTAATTGAAAAAAATGAATGTGAGTCTACGATGAGGCAAACTAAGTTACATAGGCAATATGTGAACTTTTAGCATCTCATTGTGACTAGCCAATTGTCAATTAAGTCTCTTGTGATGAACATTTCACACTAGTGTCACGACCCTGGGGTACCCCCTAGATGTAATACGGTGTACTCAACCCCGAAGGGGTCTTATACAAGTCCTTAGCATATCATAAACATAAGTAATATAAATGATGCGGAATTTAAAACTCTTTACGATCGAAGTCTTTTCATAAAATCAATGGAAGTCTAGACATTGTCTCATTAGTCCATCTAATATAATCAAGAATCAATAAGGGTCACAACCCTTTACAACATAGTCTCAAAAGAGAAAGTAAGAAAGACACTAAAAATAAACAACTTTCGTCCTCGAATTATGAGGACTCACCAAAAGCGTGGGGATAATCAATGCAGGCTTTGAACACTAGGAGAAGCACGCCTCAATGATCGGACCCTACACTTTTATAAAAATGTAGAAATATGGGTTAGTACAAAATTGCACCAAGTATGGAAGCCATGCAATAAAATCCTTAAAACGTGCTAAAAGGGACATTTTAGTTGAAACCATGCTATATGCCAATTTTGAACATCATCTTTGAAATAGTTGGAGAATGTAACTCATAAGAAAACTCATGTATAATGCATCATGGCATAGAGGATATCAACATAATCACAAGCATAGCCTCCAACATAAACATAATGCATACACCAATCATCATAAGACATATTTCACATACATAATTAAATACCAAGATCATCATCATCATAGTAGAACCATCACCTAAGTAACCCTAAGTCATACTTGTGCAATGCATAGATAAGATCCCATAATCCCATCTACACTAAGTACCACTTTTACGCCACCATGCTCATACTTATCATGCTTTGACCTCATTCATAGTTAATACTCATAGACAAGGAAACATTCATGTTCATTAACTTGTAACAAGGAAAGTCACTCATAGCATTAATCCATATCATACATCCATAAATTCATATATCTTCATAGCATAAGAAAACCACACGATAACCCCTTTCCAAAGCCTACTTGTGCAATGCATAAGTGAAGTCCCATACCCCCACTCACACTAAGAAGAGCTCCTTGAGAAGTCATGAGCATAGATCATGTTCTTGTTCATAATTCATATAAAGCATGCATTAACTCATAAATCATGATATCATAAGAGAAACATATCATGAACACTCTCAAAGCCTACTTGTGCAATGCATGAATGAAGTCCCATACCCCCACTCATACTAAGTAGTACCTCTTGAGTAATCATAGTACATAACTCATGTTCTTGTTCATATTCTTATTCATGGAGGGAAAATAGCCTTAACCAACATAGACAATGTGAGCTACATGGAATCCGGTGTCATGTCCCACACCGAAAAAAGATGTCTTACTTGCCTAAGGTAGAACTACATGTATTAGCTTTTAGGTGGATCAACTAGATAAAGACCTATGTGGGCACATAGTTATGGGATAGGGAGATTGCTTCTAGAAACCCCAAACCTATTGTATTGATGGGGGAGCTTCCATCTCATGAGATTTTCTTTAGAGAACCCGGCCTTTTATATTGACGGGGGGGCCTCTACCTCACTTTCCATATCCACTCGGTGCTAAGCATTATTTCCCAAAATTGAGTGTTTTAGTCTTGAATTGAATTTACATGCATGAAGGAGTGTCTAAACCCTCCACCCAACACAATTCATAAAATAGCTCATAGATGTAATAGGTGAGAATGGACTTTCAACCTTAGAATCATCATTAATTATGTGAGGAAAACTTTCACATTATAATCATGTGTTTTCATGAGAATAGACTTTCAATCAACATAAGAAGATTATCATGGTCATGTACATTTCATGCATAGCAATGTGTAAAGGTGCATATGAGAAATAGCCTTTCAATTAACACCATAGATACATCATAATCGTGCTCATGCATTGGATGTGTGTTCTTGTCCTTTCAATGACACAACAACAACATTATCATCTTAGACACTTCACTCTCAAAGTGTACATAAAGCATGTACATAATATCACAACCATGCATAATGCTCATAACTTGCATACAAGGATCATAGATCACACCAAATCCACACATCTAGCATTCATTATATTAGACATGGATATAATTGTAATTCAAGTAGTTCATTTATTGTATGCATAAGCTCATGTACTCATATTATATGTCATGTGGGTAAAGTCCTTCCACAATAATACCATATACAATTCAACATGAATAATAGCTTCCTTCTTAAAGCCTCAATCTTCATAGTTCATTCATTTTAGCTTTTACCCTTTAAGCCTTAGAAGTCATCTTCATACTACAAGCATTACTCTCAAGCAATACCTCGCATGGTCATTAAACCTAACTCTCAAGGTAAACTAACTACATGCTTCATTCTTAACCAATTATAGTCATATAGCATCAAGTAAACTCAATCTCAATACTACCCAACCATGATCCATCATATAAGCCCTAAATTAATTAATTCATTTCTACAAGATTTAATTATAAGCAATTCATATCTAGGTCATCTAATCTAAGGCAATTCATAAAGAAGTTCATCAATCTTAGAAGGTCACATCTAAACCCTCAATTGGCCTCTTTCATGGCATAATACTTGACCATATCACTTTCGCCCTATAATATTAGGTTAATCAAGAATACATGAATAATCATACTAAAATCATGTAATCACACCATAAACAATCATTATGTACTCAATTGAGCCAACATACAACATTACCCACACTTGAAAATCCAGATTGGGAAAATTGGGGATTTCATGGGTTCTTGGGGGGATTCATCATAAATCAACATTAAATCATCAATACAGTCATAATCCTTCATAATTAAACCATTTAAAACATTTTGAAAGAGAACCCATGACTTGGATTGAAAACCCAACTTTTGGGAATTGGAAAGCTTTGAAATCTTGTTTTGGAAGGGCTCTATGGGTGAAGGCTACCCATAGATGAAAAGACACCATACCTTGATTAAGAATCTTCATTTAATTTGAGGAAGAAGCCTTGAATTCTCCAAATCCTAGCTCCAATTCTACTCTTCTTCTTCTTGGAGTTTTAGAGAGAGAAATATTGTGAGGAAGAAAAACTTTTATTTGGGTCTTGGATTTAATGAAGTAAATGAGGTGTTTTATGACTTAAAATAGTTTATATATATGTATAAAGTCCATATAAAAGGACCCCCACTTAAAACCAACTAAAAAGGAATTTACCAAAACGACCCTCCTTAGGCAACCCACTCCCAAGCACCACAGCAAGGCTCACGAGTCGTGGTCCTGCCCATGGTCCTTGGGCAGTGTCTAAGCTTTTGATTCTTGGCCTCCACAATGCTAAGGCATGACCACGAGACCTCCCACAATCTGTGGTCAAGACCACTGGTCGTGGTGATGGTCATGGTCCCTAGGCAATAGCTTGGCCTCAAGGCCTTGCCTCCCACATGCCTAAGGGGACTTCACGAGACCCCTCACAAACCATGGTCAAGACCACTGGTCGTGAAGGTGTTCATGAACCCAGGGCAGCCTTGGCCTTTGGCTTAGGCTTTGCCCCTTTTCCTTGGCACTTGCCTTTGCATCCTTCAATTAAATCTTAAAAGGTCTTCTAAATTATGGGGTCTAACACGTACCTTGATATTTAACCCCTAAACCCCTAATTCTAAGCACGAGAAGTCTTATCTATGACCTTAACTCTCACATCAAACTCTAAAACCCTAACTTGAGGCTCTAGTTTAGACTACTAGTTTTTCGGAGTATTACAGTTAGCTAGAAAGTGTGGAGTCTTGTTTGATAACTGTAATCGTGTGTGGTGAGGTTGTCTTGAATACTATGCTTGATGACACCTCGTATTTGCCTAGTTGGTCCGATTGATTGAATGAAGCAAGCAATTGAAATGATCTTAGGCAAAAGTTTTGAAGAGTGAACCAACTTGACAACATACCTCTTTGTGGCCAACCTTGTGAGAAGTGAGAACCTTGCTTAGCACCTTTTGAGCCTATCCTTTTCTTTGGAAGAAACTTGAACAACTTTGACCTTTTTATCCCATCACCTATAACCTTCATGAAGTATTTTTTTGTTTGAATATCCAACTTAGGCCAAAATCCTAAGTTGGGGGTGTGGTGAAAAAGAAGGAAAGTTAAGAAGTGTTAAAAATCCCCCCCCCCCCCCTTGATGGATTGTTGTGAAAAAGATGGAACCTCTCCATGTAAAAAAAAAAAGAAAGGAAATGAAAGAGAAGAGAAAGGTTGAAAACGAAAAAGAAGTGTTGTGAAATAAAGTGTGTGAAAGGAGTAAAAGAAATGGGGTATCCAGTGATTCATGTTTAGTTGAATAATGGGGTGGATTATGAACATGTTTGAATGTGAAAGAGAAGGATAAAAAGTTATTTTCAGGCCATACTTCATGAAGGTAGAAGCCACTAAGCTTAAATGACCATACCTTTACACTCAGCCCCATTACAAGCCCTACAAAGACCTTTGTATAACGCCCCTCAAAATGAAATAGGATAAAGTAGAGCCTCAGATGGGTTTTATGCTTTAATAACTTGTTAAAATAATGAAGAATAGCCTTTATAGTTAGTTGTAAAGAGTTTGGAAGTCAAACGTCAAAGAGACGTTCAAGACGTTCGAAAACTAGTTGTTTGTGTGCTAGTGTGTTCTAGTATGTCTTGTATGTTTTTATGTGTTGTTTGGAGTCTAAAATCAGTGGAGGTGACCCTAGTGTCTTAATAAATGTTTTTAGGGTCAAAACGTTCAAATACGATGCCCCGGGGCCACCCGAAGAGGACCCCGACCCTTGGCCGAGCAAGCTGCCAAGGCAGTTCAAAAATGCTCATGGTGGGAGCATGTCCGCGTCGCGGGCTAGCTCCACCAAGGGTCAAAATGTTTGGTCCATGTCGCGGACGTGTCGCGGACTCTTCTGTCTCGAAATTTAATTTCTAGAAACTTGCGGGAACACCTCCGCGTCGCAAACTTGTTTCCCGATGAAATCTACGAAAATAAAACTCAAGTTTGACTTGTTTAAAATGGTCCAACTAAGTGAGGGGTAGTTTTGGTACTTTGGGGAATTATTAGACACGGTTATTCTACCTATTCTAGGGTATTTTAATAGGTTAAAACCCCAAGACCTAGAATTAGACCTCATTCTCCAAATTGAACCTTCCTTCTCAAATAAATTCTCTCTCTAGAACTACATGGAAGCCATTGATGAAGCTTCAAGCTAGGGGATGGGTTCCTACTGATTTCTCTTCAAATTCCAAAGGAAATTAATTATAAAGGTGTGGGGATTTTATCTTTGATTCTCATTTCAATCAAAGAGCCAAATCAAAGTGATTTCAATGTTTTTCAAAAATACTAAAAACCCCAATTTCAATCCTAAGCTTGGGTTCTTGCGTGAAAGTATTTCAAATGATGATTTATTCTAATATTGATGGTTTTAAGATCAAAAACTCCATGAACCCTTGCATATCTTGAAACCCTAATTTTTGGGTCTAAAGTAGGTCTATTGATTATGAGCTAATAATGTGATATTAATGTGTATATTGTTATGGGCTATTTATTTATGTATTGTTCTATATTGAATTATGAGGAATTGATGGTCAATTGTGTTATATTGGATGTTGGCTTTGAATGGGCAATTGTGACCTAAGGTTTATGATGATGATGAAGTTGTGAATAGATTATTGATTCTAGTATTATATATATATATATATATATATATATATGTTGTAGATGTTAGAATTGTGTGGTTGATCCCTTTGAAAGTGGG
>JAJOOR010023912.1:0-18884 GCA_036250505.1 Solanum acaule
TTGCCCAACGGCTCTCAAAACGGCTATATTTCAGATTTTTTTTTTTAAAAAAAAAAACGAATCGGACCGAACCGGGACCGAAACCGATATTTACCGGATTGGGACTAATCGGTATATCTTGATTTCCGTTCCGGACCCCCTAGACAGTGGCCCTAACAGATACAAGCTGAAACGGAACCGGACCGGGACGGAACGGTACCGGAACCGGCACCTCCTCCGTTGCCAGCCATTAATAAGAGTGATTCTATTGATTTTTGGATAGCTATTGCAAACATGCCATCCATAAGTTTCAAACTAACATTTATAGTATCGAGTCTCATTGTGAAAAATAATTAAAAATAAATAAATTAATCGTCCTTATAAAAAATATATACAAAATTGCCTTCTTATTTCATTTTTTGTTGCAGGTTTGATTTCTATCACAAAATTATTTTTGATAGTTATAAATAAAATACATGTTTTAATAGATATATAAAAGACAATTCAGCGATATTAAGCAAAAAAAAAAAAGTTAGTTGTTTGAAGAATTAATAATTTTTAAATTGTGTAAAATTAGAAACATGTGTCCATTCAAAGTCCATATGCAAATGCAAACAAATCAAACTTAGAGCCCGTTTGACATTACGGTTAAAAATAACTTATTTTTAGAAGCACTTTCTTAAAATGACTTTTTAGAAATGTGCTTTTGAAAAATAATAATTTGTATTTGGCTAATTCATTTGAAATGTGTTTTTTATAAGTAAATTGCGTTTGACTAATCTTTTTTTAAAAAGTGTTTTTAACTGTCAAATTACAAAAAAAAAAGACAACTAAAATGTACTAATATTAAAATTGTTTTTTAGAGAGAAACTATTTTAAATATATAATATAAAAAAATAAATTAAATATTTATTTTTTAAAAATTAAAATTTACATGTTTAAATTTTCAATCAATATTATACCTTTTTTGGGAGACTGAAATCTTTAATTTTTTTTTTCTAATCTTGTAAAAATATTGTTGTTACCTTTTTTTCTTGTATTTTTTTTCTAATATTGTAAAAATATTGTTGTTACCTTTTTCCTAGTTCTACGAAATAATACGTAAAATAATATATAATATATAAACGTAACATAAATTATAAAATTTATTATATAATATAAAAATAAAAAATAAATTTCTGAAATGAAATTCAATCAAACTTATGAATATGCAAATTAATTAAGAAGAATATATTGGTAAATATGTACATATGAAAAGGATATTTTAGTTTTGAGAATTTTATTTTTTTTGTTTCTGCTCCAATTTTTTTTTTAAGCAGAAATATTTAGTTTCTTTTCAACAGTAGAAAAAGTGTTTTTCTTTCCATTTAAAAGCGTTTATACTGATTTGTCAAACACTTAATTTCTTAGTAATTTTTTTTTTCCCTCAAAATAAGTGCTTTTGATCTCCTTACAACAATGTCAAACATGCTCTTAATTGAAATAACTACAAATATATTTATCATTTATTCTAAGTTCAAAAAGAATATTATTGTAAGTGATACTTGACAGAAAAGAAGAAAATGACATAAAGGGATTAAGGTGGGAATAAATGCATTTATTGTTTCTTCTTCTTCTTCTTTTTTCGTAACTATGTGTTTTTTGTCACATAACTTATTAGAAAAGAATAAAAGAAATAGACAATTTAAGATCCACAAATTATTTATTATTTTTGGTTAAAACAGTGAAAACGAAAAAAAGAAAAAACATATTTTAGATAAAATTCTGTTTTATGTGTATGTATTTTTTTTTTCTACTAGTTCATTTTATGAGCCTGGTGCAGACGTTTTTCTATTTGTGGAATTTTTTTCTATACATAATATATAATCAAATAAATGTTTATTTCTATTTGAATATATTATCTTTTTTCAATTGAAGAATTGGATTTCTTGCTACTAATGCAATTTATTATAAAGCTCTTTGAGTTATTCATTCACTCATAATTTCTTACGAGTCTTGAGATTTTTCGATCATCAGAAAGTAGTAATTTTCTATCCTTCTCGATAGGGATGTCCCGCTATAGAGAGATATTATCAACTTATGGGTCGAATATAAGAAAAGAAAACTTCATAGACTCAATCAAGTCGCTTATAGAATACCAACAACTATTTTTTACTTAATAAGCGAAGGAGAGAGGGAAAGCGAAACTTAGCAAATCCGACATCGATCAGTTGAGACTCTCGCGCACTAGCAAATTAGGTTTTCAAAAATATTGCTTCAAATCAATTAGAAAAAAATATATTTTTCCACGTTGGTCAAACCAATGATACTCTTCTCAAAGTAATACATAAAACTTTTTTTTTCTACTCTAGACAAAGACATTATGTGAATAGAGGAAAATAATGTGCTGGTGTAATCGTATGAAAGAGTTTCAGTAGGTTTAAAAATTATTGCCACTAATTTTTTTCTATTGCAATTTTTTGGCGGGTAATTCTCTACTACAACTTGCCTGAAGAAGAAAGATTTCAAGGGGTAGACTTTCATGTTATCGCTTATATGGGTCTCTCTCCTCTAGCAAAAAGAAATACAACATTGACTGTGATCATATGCTGGACGTAAATTAAACTGAATGCAAATTCAAAAAAATTATGCTTCAACATAAACGGGATAAAAGTAGTTATTTGACACATTGAAAATGAGACATGTTTAAAGGAAAAGAAAGAATATATAAGATAATAATACGATGAATATAATATTGAAGAAAAAACTAACAAAATATCAACTTTGTATATCCGGAGTTTAATATTCCATGAAATAAATAAATTATCAAAGGGATGTGCTATAGTTAAACATTCCGGTCAAGTTCATTTGTTTCAAAATTAGTTTAAATGTATCATTAATTAAATGCTTACTATTAATTGAAGATTTTGTGATGTTACAAAATTTTATGTAGATAAAAAGAACAAATATATGTGATGGTGAAAAAAGGTCTACTCCATTGGCACACCCTTTTGTGTGAGTAGCAGCCATTAGTATTTATAGGGAGTTTTCCCACTGAGCAGTCTCTTTCTTCCCCCCACAACAACAACTCAAGGTCCAATAAGGGGGGAAGCAGACTGAAGTCTCTCTTCCCCACCTTCCCCTTTTTGCCTTGCCATCAACAGCTGTTCACAGTAAGGCCCCCTTTTGTATCTTTGTATGTAATCACAGACATCATCAAAGTTTGTTTCTTGACTATAGATTTTATTGTAGAATTGGTTTCTTAGATGAATTTGGAGAATAGAATACCCCCTGGGAGTTACTTCCAGTACTCTCCAACTGGAATCCATGGTCCACTTCAGAGGTCATCTTCTCTTACAGATCGTGAAAGGTCAAATCTTGATTCTTGTTTCAGTAATTATATTCTTGTTTTCAATCAGTTTTCGTTAGTTACTGCTTTCCTGGAATGTTGGGTCTGGATCTGTTTTGTTGGTTTCTTGGTTTTCTTGGTTGTCTTTTTCTGTCAATTGTCTCTATAGTCATCTTGAGTCAACAAAACCTTGATAATATCGTCTATATGATTGTTGGATATTGGTTTCTAGTTGTTCTTACATGTGGTGACACTTTAGGATCCTTTTCTGTGGTACAAGATCCAAGATTTTAAGGCAGTGGGTGCAGGGTGCCACTGAACCCACAATTATTTTAATAATTGGTTCAAACTTTATGTGAATATATAATTGTAATTTACTTCAAGATGAAAGCAATGGTTGTGCCTGCATCTACTACCTTCAACACGCATCAGGCCTTAACCAGGTGGATCCAAATATATTACTGTGCCACTTTCCCTATACTCAATTAGACTCTAGGCTTGGCTGATCACTTGACTCAGGTTCTTTTTGTTGTTGACTCAAGGTTTTCTTGGTTGTGTCATGAAAATCGGGTTGAGTAGTTGAGTTTTCTCAATTGAATAGGACATATCCTGATGATAACTACTCTTTATTTGATTTAAGTTTATTCAAGTTCTCGTTTACCAAGGAAAATTTCTCAGTGCCAAGCTGATTTTCTCAGTAACCTCATGTACAAGGTCAAGTAATGTTTGTCGTAAGATGGCTGTATGTTTAACCATGCGTTAAGTCCATCTCTACTGCCTGATTAGCATCTACATTGGGCTCCCTATTTCAAGTGGCCAATTTTTATAAATAATTGAAATAGAGTATACCCTATTACCATTATTTTCTGTGTCAACTCTAGATACATCTCTCCTTATTAATGTGATTTGGCTGCTTGCGAAATGCAGATATTTGGCAGAGTTATTGGGGGAGAGGCAAAAATTGGGGCCATTCATGCAGATACTTCCTATATGCAGTAGACTTCTAAACCAAGGTAGTAAATCGTAACCACAAGAACTTTTTATAGTAGTTCTGGATATCTTTATGTTGGAGCAGAAGTTTCTTTCTTCTGTTGAAAGCTTTTTAAATGTTTTATCCAACAAATTGTTGAATTGTTTGATGACGATAGCCTGAATAGTTCATGTAAAATAAAAGAGGTAAAAGATTGCATAGTTCCAACACCAGTCGCGGACGGGCTTATCCTATGTACGAAGTGCTTCTGGCTGGTGCAGGTGAGTGGCAATTTGGCATATACTATTCACAAATATTCCCATACCGTTTCTGCAAAGAGGCAGTTTCCACCTTTGAACATGTATCTACAAGTTACGAGAGGAGCAACTCTACCGTTGCGCCAAGGCTTGCTCTCATAGTCAGAACACTCTTGGAAAATTTTGACGTGTTGCTACACAAGATTCCAAGTGAGTAGAGGGTCTTAAGAGTTATTATTTCTTTTTTATTGTTCCCCACTTCTCCACCAACCAGTATGAAGAAGAAATATATATAACCCCAAAAAGTAAAAGTAAGAGTCTCCGTTACACCTTTCTTCAGTCTCCCCTAGATATAAGTTTAACTTCCAGCAATTGCATGTTCAGCTGCCACACATCATAGTCGATGTTCCTTTTTTGTACACACATGCTTAATAGCCCACATGGAGAAGGATTTACGGTCGAAGTATATAAAGTTTTAATAATATAACGGCACAGATTGCACTCTTTCGTGCTTTCTGATCTCCCAAATGTAAAGAACACGTCGCCCCCAAGGCCTAGCTCAAGTGGCAAAAGGTGGAGGATTTGTGGCTTAGGTCGCAGGTTCAAGCCCCACACCATGCAAAACAAAGCCTAGTATTTAAGTGGAGAAGGGTAGAGGGGCGGGCCCATTATCCACCGAGTTTAGAAGGCTGTGATTGGTCCAAAGGGCGGGTCACGGACAGATTTCTCGGTTATCAAAAAAAATGTAAAGAACACGTAATTCAAGTACTTTGGAGTTGAATAATTTGATGACAAAGATGGAAACATTTGTTGTTTCTGGAATGGTTTTTTTTGTCAACAACCAATAATCTCAAAACAATATATGGCGAAGAAAGTTCTCCTGATATGCTTAAATTGTTGACTTTAATGGTAGAATCATTAATAGATGTTATTTTGTTAAGTTTAGGGTCTTTTTATTATCTTGATCAGACTGTCTTATGCAACTACTCTGACAGAATTGAGTTTTCTTTTGAATGTTTAAATATCAGAAAACGTAAGACTGCCCACATATTTGTTTTGTGGTCCGTAATCTTACCCCGTTACACATGACGCCTTATTGGATGTCCCGTTATTCTGACTGCATCATAACCAGAAATCATTCATTAATGGAAAATTTTAAGTGGCGTGATTTTTTGTGATAAAATGAAGGTGATAAAGTGCAAGTCGGAGGTTTGTAAGCCTATGATTGGGCGGTGGAATCTTAATAGGCTAGGAATGATTTACTTATCAAGAGGAAAAAAAGAAGCTAAGGACTGATTTGTATTAATTTGGGGTTTTTGATCTGTATGGAAACAAAACAAATAATCATGACTTGTTGGTGCTACAAATAATACTTTACAAAGAGGGAGAAGACTGAGACATAAATACAGAATATACTGTTCTGGGAATCCTTTGTAATCTCCGGGTACACTGCTCTAAGTTTAATATTTATAATTATTATGCACTAAATTAGCTAGAAAAGCTTCACCAAAGAGAATCAGAGTGTCCAAATCTATTGAATTCAAAGAATCCGTCAATTTTTCGTTACTTTTCTTATTTCCTATTGTTTAGAGGTTTTAATATAGGAATATACTTATATTGGTTGACTTCTGAGACCGGGAGGATTCTAAAATCTAAACTAAGATGCGGACACTATCATCTAATTAACTAAAGAATCAGTAAGTGGAATAGGAAAGAATTATTTACCAAATGCTAAGTTACCAAACACAAGTCTATAAGTAACTTTTCTGGATGCAACATTAGTAAGTGTAGAAATTCAAATCTACAAATCATAGAATTTGGTTCAAAGCATGACCTGGACAAGTGTCTGATTTCCACTTTCTTCCACTAGTCTTCGGCATCATTATATAGTCCTGGAATAATGGACTTTTTGCATCAATACAAAGTTTGATGTTGAATTTGACCCTGTAGCCTAATAATTGGCTCTCTAACTCGTGTGTTTAACAGTGGGTGAAGCTTGGGACGGCAGTTCTAGGGAAAATGATTCATTTGGGTTCTCTTTGCATGTTATTTTTTGTAACTTAAAATATGGGTAACATTATTATGTGTTCAAAAGGGATGAAGGCGAATTTGGTTAAAATGAAGCTAAAATGGTGTCTTATGGATAGTCTGGTGAATCCACCACTGACAGTCTTCACTGAAATCTTGTGAAAGGTAAATTGAGGGAAGCATTCAATTAAGTGACTGAATAAGGTTTTGGATTTCTTACTTCTGCAGAAATCATGCGAGCAACAGCTTTGTTGTCAAATCAGTACGTGGATCAGGAAAGGATGGGACAAGAGAGTCCACATAGGTCAGTCAGTCAACATATGAATGGAGGTCATATAAATATGGGGGCATGGAGTGCAATGCAAACTGAGGTATGATAAGCTTCTATATTTCATGGAGGTTAGCTTAGGTATGTAATGGCTGTTATGGGTCATACTTTGGAATGTAATTATGTCACGACTGTTGTTCTTAATGTGGTCATACTCTTCCAGACTTGTTCTTATCATGTAAAGAGTATGAACTAGAGTTATTAGTATAACATTGTTGATTTCAGTAAATTGATTGTTCCTGATTCTCAAACTATGCATTTTTATAGAAGTTAACTAGTTTTTTTTGGTGACTAACTGATTGTATTACCAAAGTAGCAAAGAAGTACAAAAGTCTCACAGTGTTGGACAACAAGCCCCCAAGCACTGATGGCAAAATAATCTAAATACATCAAGAGATCTACATTAACTATCTAACGTAGCCTATGAATAATCGTTGAGTATAGCCAGCCTACTATTCAATCTAAAGAATAGAGAGCCCCTCAATGGATTGCTTGAACAGCCATTCTTACTAACACATCAGGTCCTCTACTCTTCTGTGTAAATGACCTCATGTTTCTTTCATGCTGTACCAATTATAGACAGCATGCTAAATCCAATCTGTATAGGATAGCTTGCACTGACTTGCCACTTGCATGTCTAACATCCCACATCACTTCTTCATGCCAATCCAGAGATACCCTTTGAATGGCCAGCCATGAGAGCAGCCTATCCCAAACGGCAGCTGAGTACTGGCACTTGAAGAACAAATTGTCCAGGCTCTCATCAGTGTCGGTGCAAAGAAGGTAGGGCATGTCAGGTAGAGTACTCCATTTGGCCTATATTTAGGTAGAAGTCTTCTCCAAACAGCCATCTAGGTGCCCCATGGTTGTTGGATAGTAACGTCATCCCCTTCACTATAGTGTAGTGTCCCCCCTCAGCTTATAATGGACAGTTTCTGTGCCGAATTTAGTCATAGCAGCAACATCCTGCTCCTCATAGCCAGCTACTTCCATAGTTCTTTTGGCATTGAGGATCTTTTTTATCATCCATGAGGCTTGGTTATCATGAACATTCCATGTACTGTCTCCTTTGATGAAGTAGGTATAGACCCGTTGGATCCATAACCTGTCCTTATTCAAACACCGAGTGCTTACAAATGGCAGCTCTAGTCCAATCAATCATACCTAAGAAATCAAAACCACCTGCTGTCTTTGGGATACATGACTTTTCCCAAGCTATCAAAGCCTTTTTGAGGGCTCAGCACCCCCAGCCCATGGGAATCTTTACACAAGGACTCTGCAAAGTGGATCATTTCTTGGGCAGAATAAAAACTCGTAACCAAAAGTTTTGGACAGAGAACAAGACAGATTTGATTAATTGTACCCTACCAGCACAGGATAGGAATCTAGAGGCCCAAGGCTTAGTCTTGTCCATCATCTTATCTATAAGGGGCTTGTACTGAGTCACTGAGGTTTTCATTTAGGTGAGGCAGTGAGGGGTATACCTTGGTACTTGAAAGGAAGAACACCTTTTGTAAATCCCAGAAGCTGTAGTATAGCTGCTTGGTCAGCCACATTAACAACCTCCGAAATAAATGAAGCTCTTCTCAGTTCGCAAAACCAGAAGCACTAGAGAAGGCAGTAATACAGTCACATAGAGACAGACTTAAGGTCACCCCTGCAAAAAAGCAACAAGTCATCTGCAAACCCAAGGTATGCACAATTTCTCACACTTGGGATGAGGTTGCTTCTTCAAGGTTTTCAGCTGTCTATTCAAGTATTCCATGGGTAATCCAAAAAGGAATGGGGACAAGGGGTCTCCTTGCCTTAGACCCTTCTTGGCATGGGAAGGGGTGCCATTAATAAGTGTAAAATGTGAAGCTGTGGTGACACGGGTCATAATCCTGCTTATGAACTGTGTGGGAAAGCTCAAAGCCTTGAGAACCTGTTGTGGGAAGGTCCATTCAATGGATTCATAAGCTTTCTTCATGTCAATCTTCAGCATACACCTAGGTAGATCTTTTTCCTCCCATACCATTTAGTGAGGTCATGGGACATAATAATGTTGTCAGTAATCACACTACCACTCTACCAGGGATAAAAATTGCATCCACCAATCCATCCATCACCTTCTGCATCCTGTGGGTCAGTATTTTTGAGATAAGTTTGTATAAGATAGTACAACATGATAATGGCCTGTACTCAGTAATCTTAGTTGGGTTCTCTGCATCTTGGGAATCAGTGTTACTGTAGTAGGCTTGAACATTGATCCAGTAGAGAAGAATCCCAAGACCCCTCCCGCCTTTTTGAAAAAAGCATGCATTGTAGAACATCACAACCAGGAGCTTTTGAGTCCTTGTCCCTTGTTTGGACAAAACGACTCCCACAGCTTCATTTTCTTTTGCTGGCTTGGCAAAATCTGAACTGCACTAGGCGAAGCAAATTTCTTGAGCTCGCCGAGGTACTAGGTCCTCCCACCACAACAGGCATATTAGTTTTTGGTTTAGCACTTGATAGTAGTGGCCAAGCTTCAGTGACAGAGCTTCCTTGGTCTGGTACTCCAGTGGAATCTTACCATTCCCTTTTCCTATGGGTCCTTTCACCGTTGCTTCTTTCCCAAGCCTGCATGTTCTTCCCAGGTCCAAGATCGTTAGGTTGCCCTTTGCGTGTCCGTCCTCTGGGCATTTCTTGCCTAGGCGTTGCTCACGTGCGCCGAGAGATTTATCTGAGCACTTTAGTTGCTCTATCTTGTAGCATATCTTTAATTTTAGATATCAATTGGAAGTGAATTACCTTATGTGCTTCCTTGGAAACCAGGTCCACGACACACACTATTCGAGCATTATAATTGACGTTTCTCCTTTACAGTAAATGTGGAAATCCAAGCACTATAATTGATGTTTCTCTTGTAAGGGAGCAGTTGTAATACTAAATGTGGATAATCCTACATACTTATACCCTTGTGCAAGTTTATGTCTTGAATCACAAGAGTTAACTTCCTCAAGATTCTATGTGAATTGTGATTTGTGTATTTGTAGCTCAATAAATGTATGTGTTTGAGAAACCATATTTTGTAGCTTACTTTTAAGAATTATTCTAAGTTTGTATCATTGTCCTGTTACTCCTTATGACAATTACTTAGCTAGATAAAATGCTTCTGTATTCAGGAGGATTCACTTTCTTAATCTCAGGAAATATTGGGCTCAATTTTGTAGTTTCAATAATCTATTTAGCTTGAGCCTTATGCTTGTTCGCAAATGTTAGAAAGAAATGTAAGTACAGCAGGTGGAATTTTCATGCATCATTATCAATAATAGTAGCTTTGTAGAGGATGGTATTGCCAACTCTGTGCACAGTTTCAGCATTCAAATTTACTGTTTTGACCTGTGATTTTATCCTTATATGCCATCTAATAAAATTCTCAGATGTTATTAAGGACTTCTTGCTCTTCCCAGAAATGTAATCTATCCTTGCCACGTGGATTACGTTAATGAACATGTAACCCCCATTTTTCCTCACACTTGTTGCTTCCTTGTCAAAGCACAAAACATAACCTAGTTAGATAAATAGAAAGAAAAAAAAGCTTAGCACTTTCTGTGGTGTTAGTCCTAGTCAGATATTGTAGGAGTTGTTACTCCTACTCCGCATTACAGGTATTGTAAGCAGCTTTTGATAATATATTTGTTGAATCCATCTTCATACCTTGAAGGAGTTTGAATAACTGCTCGTGGACATTGCTGGAGGATTTACCCCTTGATGTTTTTTACTTACTGCAGGAAAATAGACTTCTCCAGAAAATGGCGCCATTTCAACCTTCCCCTCTGGATTGGCATGTTGTGCCGGGAACTGCAACCACTCCTGTTGTGAAGAGAGTCATAAGACTGGATGTTCCTGTGGAGAATTTCCCAAATGTATGTGAACCTTATTAGGGTGGTGTTCATGTTGCTCTTTTTCTTCCTAAATTTTGGAACAGATGTTGACCAAGTTGAAACCATGCAGTATAATTTTGTCGGTCGAATTTTGGGACCACGTGGGAATTCCCTAAAGAGAGTTGAAGCCATTACAGAGTGTAGAGTCTACATCAGAGGACAGGGATCAGTCAAGGACTCTATCAAGGTATTGGGCCCTTTTATTCTTCTCACTCGATGTTTGTTGTTAGAGCAAGCTTGAATAAACTTAGATTTACTATGACTTGCTTAATGAGGGCCTCTATAAGAGAAGTGTTCTCTGTCACACACACATACATCCTTTGTTTTTGTCTGAAAATGACTTACTCCGAAATGCTTTGTCAAAATAATGCTTAATTCTTGGTTATCAAAAAAAATAATGCTTAATTCTTAAAGTGGTTTTTTTGAGTTTTGGTTGACAAACTTACCTGGTACTTGTATTGGTGGAGGTAGCAAGTAGCTAAAAGATTAATTGAAATGCACACAACCTGGCCTAGGCACCATTGTTATCCAAGCAAAAAAAAGTATTAACATATCCGATTTAGTGGTGTAAATTAGTTGTTGTGTATGTTATATTTTTACTCCAAATTTACGAGAAAGGGTTTCCTCTGATGCCACACTCATCTCTTCATCTTTTCTAGAGCCATTATCTGATGACGGGTTTGCATCCATCTTTCCAAGCGAATAGCTGATAAAATCTTTATAGGTGGAATGGTGATTTACTTACTTGGTCCTAAGAAATCACATCATGTGTATTGTTCAGTCTCCCTGTCTTAAAATCATTCTACTCTACAGGTGTGAAGTTTACTGCCTGAAATCTGCAATTGATTATTTAGTTTAGTGCTGAAAATATCAAATGCCATAGTCATCTCTCTTCTGTATTTATCTGAAGAGGTGGTCAACCATGACCAATCAAATTCTGCTAACTATTACAACGAGGCTAATTGCTAAGCTGCAGAGAAAAGCAAGCAGGAACATAAATAAAAAATTTATGCACCCATAGGTGTAGTTTGGTGGTCAATGAAACTGGAACGGACCATGGGAGACCAGGGTTCAAATTCCAGCTGAGGCAAACATTACTAGGTGATTTCTTCCCCATCTATCTAAGTGTTGGCGGATAGAGTCACATAACTTGTGTTGTTAGGATGTACTACGTATCCTGTGGGTAAGTCTAGGTGCACATAAGTTGGGCCAGACACCACTGTTATACAAAAAAATGTCTAATAGGTACAAGGGTCTGTTGAGGTGTCAAACTGAAGTAATGCCAACTTTAGGGGGTTGTCATGTATTTGGCCACCTGGTAAATGAAATTGACTTCAATTATGACATTCTCATGTTGCTATAGCAGACATGGCTTGAATCTATAGTATTCAATTGAACTCCTTGTGTGATTGAAATAAAGCATGACACATGCTACGTTTGATCTTTTTTTCAGTCGTAAATAAATTCCAGGGAGGCAATTTTTAATGTGCCTAATAGTTCTCTGCTAGCCAACCATGTACTTTCGGTAGCGTTTAAGCCTAACCGAAGAAGTAATGTTGTTTTTTATCAGTTGCAGAAATTCTGGCTTAAAGACATCTTCTCCATATGTCTATGAAAAGTTCCATTGTTTTTTTCCTTGTATAATCAAACAACCTAGCAGACATCATTCTCATTTTTAGAAAGAATGATTGTTTTAATGTCCTGAATCATTTTGTTGTCTAAATTATAAATTAGTTTTAAATTGCTTTATTGCATTGTTCTTTTTTCCCTCCTGTAGGAAGAGAAATTGAAAGATAAACCTGGGTATGAGCACCTCAAAGAGCCACTACATCTCCTGGTGGAGGCTGAATTTCCGGAAGACATCATTGACGCCCGCATTGATCATGCAGTGTCGATCCTAGAGAACCTGTTAAAGCCTGTGGTACGAGTTAAAACGATATAGCTGCGATTTGCCATCATTTGCTTCCAACTTTTATCTAGCGCTTTGACTCTTTTCTCCCTCGTTTTTCCTGTATCAGGATGAATCTGTGGATGTTTATAAGAAGCAACAACTAAGAGAATTGGCCATGCTAAATGGTACACTAAGGGAAGAAAGCCCAAGCATGAGTCCCCGAATGAGCCCTAGCATGTCTCCATTTAGTAATACAGGAATGAAACGAGCAAAGACGGGAAGATGACAACTAATTGCTGAAATGCTGTTTGTCTAGTGATCGATCGACACAGATGATAGCTTATCTGCCCGATTAGGAAGACTTCCCAAGTTTGCTTCTGGTACAGAATGCAGGAATCCTTCAGACAGATTCTTTAGATATAGGCGTAATGTTTATTTTTTCTTTTTCTGTAACCGTCTTTCCTAGAGGTATTGACCTTTAGTCTTAATCTAGGTTTAGTGGTCAATGTGTTAAATCAATCAGAATAATCTGTTTCTTATTCGATACTTGTGAGATTCATGTATTATTTTAATTATTGCAGTCAACTGCTTCAACTTCTGAATAAATATATTGAGGAGAACAGAAGTTTGACAAGATATGCTGAATATTTTGCTTTAAATTATACCAATACTTCAGTTCCTTGCTTTAGAGTCACTGATGTTAGTTCTAACTCTAACCTGCAGTCTTGTTTGTTCAATGTCTTGTCCTTTCATGTTGTGAAAAATAGTAAAATTTTCATTGATGAAGTGTGACTTCTTGTTTAGAGGATACAACATCTAACACATACAAAGAACAAAATATATTTAAGGCCTAGCGATACATCAGAGGGTACAAAAACAAATTTGCACAACTTGGAAGTACAGGTTTACTCATTTGGGCTTGATTAAAATTATTCCTCAATTTTCAAAGCAATCCAACAAGCTGCAAACACCTACTACACAACTATTACAAAGTGAAATTGTGACGGATGAATTACAATCCTCATTTTGGAGGGTGACGTTTGGCAATATCTGTTATCCATTGATCCCTGTACCCAAAAAACTGAATGCATGATAGTTTAGGTTCTGCTAACACTGATACATATTTCTACAAATTGTGAAATGAAGGTTTCTCTTGATTTATGTCAATATTCTGGAATCAATCCAACCCATTGTCATCATTGAATCAAGAATCTGGATTTAAGATATTACTTACATCTGCACACAACGAGATGTTATCAGGTAAATAGTAATATCACAGTTTGAGCAGATATTGGATACAAACAAATAACATATAGGCATTCAAAAAATAAACAGAAAAAGATACTTCCTCATCAGCATGACCACTTCATGTCCACACAGGCTGACACTCGAGCCTAAACAGTAACATGATAATATAACAGCCAAATTACAAAAGATTTAGAGAAACTACGTAGAATATACCACGTGCACATCAAACACTTGTCCAGGCCCTCCTGGGGAATCACCCCTAGGAGTCAAGACCAAATCAAAGCATACAGGGAACTATGTTACTGATAAAGCATAATAACAGGGCACATATAAGCTCAATATAAAATCTGATACAGGCACAGGCCTTAACATTTGTAATGAAAACTATTAGATTAGACCATATATGCCAGTCATTAAATTTACAGAGCACACATAAGATAATAACTAATAAAATCTGATAAGTTCCATATTCCATTATCGTTTGCCAAGATAGACAACCTCAACACAGGATAACTGAAAATCAGGGTAAAAGAATTTAGCAGAGGAGAAACATAAAATTGTGTTGCAGTTATATTTGGCAAAAGAAAGCAAGCCATATATCACTCATCTTGATACAATTTTGAGATTAGCTAAAGGGAACTACGTTACTGATAAAGCATAGCAACAACAAAGACTAGATAGCTTGATTGCCTGCAACTTGGTACAAAAAGGAAATAGAAGAAGACTGTACAAAAAGATAAAGCATCCTACAGAAATTATGAATAAACTTATATAAAATGATGACTAAAGACGACCCATATAGCATATCTATACAGTAATAAACATTAGGAAGGTGCACAATGAGTAATATTTGCTCCTTCCTTCCCATTTTTTATATGCCAGTTTGGCAGAGTAAATTGGCTGAAAGAGTTACTTTGCTCAGGTATGACATCAGTAATGCTAGATAAAAGCATTTCTCATATCATGCTGAAGTTTTTGTATAAGATTACTTACAGAGACAGCAGAACTACACAGTTTAAAGTTTAAGCTACGATTTTTCCATGCAGTTGATCAGAGTTACTCCCTCTGTCCGGACAATTTATGTGACTTACTTTCCTTTTTAGTCAGTCCCAAAAAGAATGACACATTTCTACATTAAGTAACAATTTCACTATAAAATGTCTATTTTATCCTTAATGAAATGATTTACAGCCACACAAATTTCTATCTTTCATTTTGGACCACAAGTTTTAAAAGTCTTCCTTTCTTTCTTAAACTCCGTGTCGAGTCAAACTACCTCACATAAAATGGGACGGAGGGAGTAGTAGTTTTGAACATTTTGAGACACTCAAAAAAACCTGAATGTCTTCTTAAATGGTAAGAAGGGTATGTGCTAACAACATTATGCTCATTCACCAAACAATAATTCCAAAATTCCATGTAAAAGCTAGGAGTAGAAAGCAGAGCAACATTTCCAAGAGAGTACAATAAGGAGCCTCACCTCAGTACATTGATTGTTAACATCTGACACAAATTTAATCTCGAAGACCCAGCTCAAGCTCAAGCTCATCATCTTCTTCGAACAACTTTAGCAGACGAGCATACTGCTCTTCACGCTTCTTCTTTTGCCAAAACTTGAAAAGGAAAAATGATAGAAGCACTACTGCCACAAGGGCAAGGCATACAATGAGTACAGTTGACCCAGTGTTACTGCTGGATGCAGCATGAGTATCAACTTTTGTTCCATTTTTGGGATTTAAAGAATCGTCTGAAAAGCCTGAAAGTAAAACACACACATATAAACAATCAAACTGACAAAACGGAAACAAATTCAAGTATACAAATGCTTGTCATAAAAATGTAACCGTAAACAGGTTTGATGAGGTGTGTTCTTGGGTATCTTTGAATAAAGAAAAAAGAACATAAAATGGTAGCAACACCTATGGGGAGCTAGATTTTTCAAGCATATTGATTCCATGTCAAGGACGGAAGAATTATGGTCCCTTTTATGTCCCAGAAACATAGAAGATGGTGCTAGATTGAATGATGTGGTGAAGAGAATGCAAATAATGAATATTAGACATATAGGATTGGATACTAAATTCATGAGAAGCAAACGATGGAACTGGGAGCAGTCAGGAATCAAGGTAAGGGATGGACAAATATAAGTGTCTAAGCATGTTACCAGCCTCAAAAAAAAATAGAAGTGTCTGAGCCTTACTGTGGCTTACTCAATTAATGGAACCATGCCATGCCCGTAATGAAATCTTCTATCACTTCATCAAAAATAAATAAATAATGGAACCATGTCGGGGCAAGTCATTACTGGTGGGTTGAATGCACAAGACAATATGTAAGGTTGAGTGTGAAGAAGTCAACAAAGACAGTGGTCTCTTTCTACAATGCCCAGCTGGGACACTTTGATTAAAATTATGGTCTGCTGGCATAGTCAGAAAGCTTATCCTGCAGTGATCTCTCATGTAAACCGGTACGACTAGTTGGTCATACTCATTTTCCTTGTAAATTTTGCAACTTCAACAACCTACTGGGAAGTGCTTCAGCTTTTTCCTTTCCATGGATAGTCTTTTATCGGTGAGTGCTTAGGTGACATTGTCAGCATATTTGGCGAATTGATTGGACCAATCCTCAAAGTTTCATTGATTGAAAGTGGAGGTCGTGATTAACTCTAGGAAGAAAAGTATAGCATATTGTTCTCACCTACTATCAATCATTTACCAAAAGCCAAATTATTAACAAGATATTTTCATTACCTTTTCAGATCTTTTTCCATTCCTTAATTTCTCCTCCATTGTCTACAAATTTGAGGTCTGCCAGCGGGATCAACTTAACAACTATCTCCTTAAAAACATAGTTTTCTCATTGTCCCATTTACGAGCTATAAGGGTAATATTCCTAATTGGTTAATATTTGCATGTAGTTCTACCCAAAATAGTAAAGTATACTGCATACCCTTGGAAAATCAGAAATGATAGAGACATAGCAAACACAAGGAGAAACCTATCTCGTTGGACAAACGACGACGTTCAACTACCCACTAACCTACCGCCCTAAGCTACCTCCTCAGGAAGCTGAGATGCGACATGTCTTGTCTAATCACCCTTCCCCAATACTTCTTCGACCTACCTCTACCTCTCATGAAGCTCACCACAGCCAACCTCTCACACCCCCTCATTGGAGCATCTGCATCTCTCCTCTTCACATGTCCAAACCATAGTAATTCATTTCACCACCAACAACAACAACAAAAAAAAGAATCTGAAGCTGTAATTGAGCTGTTGTAACATCAAGACAAGATCATCTTCATTTTCTTGAATTTGTCACAAGACTCCATTTTTCTCAAAACCAGACAGAATACTGACAAATGACAACCTTTTCACACACAACCCTTATCCCAAATACGACAGTAAAAGCAAGAGTAAATTAGGAATTCATCTTAGCTTCCTATGTACGCAATCTTTATTCTTATTATGCTTTATTACAATTTTTTTGTACATTTTCAATTACAATTCTTGAAAAAAAAGAGGGTTAATGATGTCGAATTGAATCGAGATCGATACTTGACTCTCTTATTTCCGAATTCCAAACTCATCATTCTTCCTTAAACACAAGGGATCTATTA
Organism: Solanum acaule; assembly: GCA_036250505.1. Taxonomy (NCBI): domain Eukaryota; kingdom Viridiplantae; phylum Streptophyta; class Magnoliopsida; order Solanales; family Solanaceae; genus Solanum; species Solanum acaule. Next base: position 17,557 of record JAJOOR010023912.1, read on the forward strand.
GAAACATTTACCAGAACGAAATAACCCATTAAAACCATCATATAACTAAAACAGAATCGGAAAAAAAGGGAAAATCAAGATCTGGGTGATTGCATGCAAACCTGTTATGAATTGATCAGAAAACGAAAGGAAGAAGAGAAGAAAGGGAATTGATCTCCCATTAGAGACCCCTCTCATCTCCCTGTTTTGCTTTTTCTCTCTATGCTTTCTTTTCTCTCTCGCTATCAAACACCTTTTCTTGTCTAATGGTAATATCTCCCGCTTTTTCTCTTCTGTTTTCTTCTTTCTTCTATTTTTCTGTTATCTAAAGACAAATACTTTTCTCCTTTTTCTTAGTACAATATTTACCGTTTGGACATAAATACTACTCTTCCAAGAAATTGCAAATTAAATATTTATTTTATTAAATTATTGTTATTAATGATATTTTGAAAATTCAAAAGGATCACAAGGGTATAGTTAAAAAAAAGCAATTAATTTGCTCTTAAGAAATAATTTGAATAGATGGAACTAGTAAATAAAAGAGCATGGAATATTATTACTACAACATTAATATACTAGTGTAATTCCATAAGTCGGGTGACTAGGAAGGTTAGGATGTATGCATACATTGCTTCAATCTTCGTGGGGAAGACATAGTTTCCAATAGACCATCGACTCAAAGAAAGTAACTGACACATGAAACTAGAAAAGAAAAAAGAAACAAAAAATAACAATCTATTAAACAAGTGTAGCAAAAAATATTACTACATGTGGAAGAAAAGAAGGCACGTGAAACGTAAATCATACTACTAGAAGTACGGTACGATTAGACTACCATCTAATATTTTAATTAGTTGAAGGGTGTGTTTGGTATGAAGGAAAATGTTTTCCTGGAAAACAAGTTGATTTTTGACTTATTTTCTCATGTTTGGTTGGTGAGTAGAAAATATTTTTCGGAAAAGATTTTTAGTGTTTGATTTATGAATGAAAAATATTTTTTAGAAATATCTTTTATTTTTACTAGAGTAGAAAATAATTTTTAAAAACAAACTTAAATTTTTTTTGGGGGGTGGGTGAGGGTGGGGGGTCGAGGGTAGGGGTGAAAAATTGAAATTTTGAAGTTGAAAATAATTTTTAAAAACAAACTTAAATTTTTTTTTGGGGGTGGGTGAGGGTGGGGAGTCGAGGGTAGGGGTGAAAAATTGAAATTTTGAAGTTGAAAATATTTTTTAAAAACAAACTTAAATTTTTTTTGGGGGGTGGGGGCTGGTAGGGGGGCGAGTGGGGTGGGGGGCTGGTAGGGGGTGGGTGGGGAGGGGGTCGAGGGTTGGGGTGAAAAAAATAAT
>JAJOOR010023913.1:0-21158 GCA_036250505.1 Solanum acaule
CCATGTAGCCAAACATGGGATTTAACGGGTCATACTTTTTAGATGATCACGTAAGTTAAGCTAGTGGATCCACTAAGTTAAGTAAGGTCCTATATCACAACAAGGTATAGGATGGTCCTTGGGCAACGTGAGGTAAAACGTTGTATCATCACTAGGGTTCATAGTGGTGGTTGTCGGTTAAAGAATCTCCCACTAAAGTTATATTACTCTTATATAAGTAAAGTTTAGTTTGTTATTGCTTTAATCATTAACGAACTAAGTTGTTTACACTATTTTACAAGCTTTATATATTGCATGTGTCTTATTGCTTTATATTGAGTTCAATTATTCATGAGTTGAACAGAGCCAAGGTAAGAGTTCCTTTGTATTCCTTTCAAGCTTAAGTTGTTGTTTAGCTTTCCAATTCGCATACTCGTACATTCAATGTACTGATGCCAGTTTGCCTGCATCTTATGATGATGCAGACGCAGGTACCCAGGATCAGCATCCAGCACGCCGTTGATCCAGTTGAGCACTCTAGAGTCAGTGGTGAGCCTCTTTGCATTCCGGAGGACTCTGTTATTTTGTTTTCCTAGTTTTTCTTTATTAGGATGTTGTGGGGTCTGTCCCAACATCCCTTTCAGTGTTATAGAGGCTTCATAGACAGTCAGTCAGTTAGTATTGAGTCTCTCATCTATGTATATATATAAATATTCTATTTTGAGACAAGTTGCCTTTTTGTCCAGATTTTATCAATTAAGTTGTTTTATGACCTTTCATTGCATGGAGTTGTTCTGTGGAGTTAAGTTTTCCGCCGAGTTAAGTTAGCCAGGCCAAGGAGTCGCTTGGGGCCAACAATGGTCTCCGAGTGCCAGTCCTGCCCAGGGTGTAGGCTTGGGGCGTGACAATTATGAAATTAATCTGCTGCCAAATAATTTCACTGTGGCCCAAATCAAGAGTCACAAGGAAAAGAAAACCATTAAGTCGAAGGCAAAAGCAACTTTGTTTGCTGCTGTTTCGAAAACTGTTTTCACGAAAATCATGACTCTCACATCACCAAAAGAAATTTGAAATTATCTGAAGAAAGAATATACTGGAGATAAAAGAATACGAGGAATGAATGTATTAAATTTAATGAGGGAATTCGAATTGTAGAGAATGAAAGAGTCAGAAACAGTCAAGAAATACTCTGAAGATTGCTTGGTATTGTCAACAGGGTAAGATTACTAGGCACTGGATTTAAAGATACATGAATTGTTGAAAAAGTTCTTGTTACAGTGCCCAAAAGATATGAAACATATATAAACTACCTTGGAAAACACACAAGATCTGTCCAAAATTACCTTGGCAAAATTGGTAAATTCTTTGCAGAGCCAGGAACAAAGGAGACTTATGAGGCAAGATGGCATGGTTGAAGGAGCATTAGTAGCCAGCCACAAAACTCAAAGCAAGAGTAAGTTTTTGAAAAATTGCCCACCTTGTCAGCACTATGACAAAAATGGACATCCTTCATATAAATGTTGAAAAAGACCAGATGCACAGTGCAAGATCTGGAAACAATTTGGTCATGAAGCTGTGATTTGCAAAAGCAAATTTCAAAAAGATGAAACAGTTGCTCAAGAAGAAGAAGAAGAAGACTTATTTGTGGCAACTTGTTTTTCAATTAAACAATCTGATTTTTGGATGATTGATAGTGGTTGTACAAACCACATGACATATGAAAGAAATCTTTTTAAAGAGTTCATTCCTAGGGATAATAAGAAAGTCAGAATTGGGAATGGAGATTGTATTCCTGCAAAAGGAAAAGAGTTTGTTTCAATTAAAACAAATTTAGGTACAAAAATAATTTCAGATGTTCTTTATGTGCTTGATATTGATAAAAGTTTGTTTAGTGTTGGTCAATTAATAGAAAAAAGATTTAAATTATTATTTGGAGACAAATATTGTCGAATCTTTTGATTCTACTAAGCAAGAGATTTTACAAGTTGAAATGAGAGGTAAGAGCTTCTCATTTAATCCAACAGAAGATGCACACAAGCGACAAATGATGAATTAGCAGATTTGTTCACAAGGTCAATTTCAGATGAGACTACAATCTACAATTCCTGATCCAAGAAGGAGTGTTGAGAATATGTCTTAGGATATTGCAGAAATAAAACAGTTAGCTATTTTTAGGGTTTTTAAATTATGTTATTAGAGTCCTATTTGGCTTATATTTAGGAGTTAGTTCTTTTATTTGTTATTTGAATTAAACTAATATGTTAGTATCTTATTTTTCTATTTTTAGTTAGGAATTATATCTATAAATGCAAGTCTCTGGATTATTAATAAAATAGTTCCCTTTGATAATATTGTAGTATTTTTTCTCTCAAAGTCTTTCTCTGTTATTTTCTTAATTTCTTTATTTAAAAAATCAACAGAGAGAGAAAAAGATTTTTTTTAGAGAGTAAAACAGAAAACTGGGTTAGAGTTGGTTGTCTGGAAAAATATAAAACTCTATATTTGGAGAGTAAAATAGAGTTTAGGGTTGGAGATGCCCTTAAGTGTTTCAAAAATCGTCTCAATTATATCATACTAACACCTTACACGTGTAAGAATATTTATTCAAAAGAAAGTACAAGTAGCTCCCATTGTTATTCAATTGTACAAAAAAAATTCAATCAAGATAGAGCAGTAAAAGTTACAATGTCTGATCATTTAGTTTATGCTAATACTTGGTTGAATATTTGTTAGTATTATAATAATATATGAATTATTTTATTCACTATATACTTCGGTACGCTATTCAATATTTTGATATTTTATTATAAATCTCGAATACCAAAAAAATAAAATGTATATCATATATCATTCAAAAAATCATAATACAAAAACTATGGTATCAAATTTTTTTTAATCGATATGATGATTCAATATCTATCGTATCATGTCCATCCATAGCTTTGATTATACTATGCTATGCATAACCTACATATATCAAGTATGTATGAGCCATTAAGGTTGAAAATCTGTCAATTACTATAAGTAGTTAATTTTAAAGTTCTTTCATATTGCTTGAATATTTGTCCAGAATAGTGTACCCCTCCCTCTTAAATTATGATGTTCAAAGATTTAGCATGCAAGATTTCAATAAGATGAAGGTCAGTTATTATTTTGTTATTGTCTCTCTTCAATATAAAGTCAATTAAAAGATAGCTCAAGTAGTGTAGTTTTATCTTTTATGTCGATAATACATCAATATTATAAATTAGTACTTGATTTAATAAAATGTTTTAATATTTTAATTAACAGTAGCATTCTTTTGTGGATGTTGTTTTAGTGCATAAAATGTAATTATAAATTAGATAAAGGGAAAATTCAAATATACTATTAAGGGAATTGCCATTATAATTTGAATATTCTACAATGATATATTGTACCATTCAACTGCTGCTAATAATATGAATTTGTAGTGACAATTAATTGGATTTAGCGGCAATAAAAAAATTTGAAAATTGTGGATATTCACATTTTTTTTGTTAGATTCAATAGCCATATACAATTGTCGTTAAATAAGACATTTCAGAATGAATTTACCCGTCATTTTAATTGCCGCTAAATAATACGTGTGACTTGTAGCGACAATAAAAACACCTTTTATCAGCAATCCGCTGAATGGACGCTAAAGGCTTTAGCGATGCTAATTTCTACTGCCAAAATTCAATGGCTGGTAAATGTATTAGCGGCAATATTTATTGCCGCTAAAGACGATTTTCATTGTCATTAAAGAACATTTTTATTGTAGTCTATAAAAGTGTGAAATAAAACATATTCTCACTATCGATAAATGATCAATTGAAAAATATAAATATTGGTTTAAATTTTTTGTAGTGTTATAGATAGAGTATGGGTAAAGACAAGCAGAGAGTTTCTCGATGAGTTGTTTAGTCGATTTGTAGATTAGAAAAGATCTTCTTATCTATTTACTCCCTTTCTCTATTGTTTGTACAATGTATTTCTTTCCAAACTACTATAGTAAATCGTAGATGCTCTTGTAAACAAACTTCGATTCGATCTTGAGCGTATTTAGTTCATTCTGTGCTTTTTATTATATGACTATCAAAGGAATTTTTAGACTTAAAATTTTATATTTTCATATTAAACATTGAACTTTTCTAATTAAATTAATTAATGGGGGTTTGAATTTAGTAGAGAGGAAAGGATAGAAGTCATTATGACCTATATTCTCTTTCCGGAACCCTATTCGGAAAAACTAATTTTTCACTCCATACATCTTAAGCACTGAAGTGTCAAGATAGCTGTAATATCCAATTTGGTCAAAAGATACTAATTATTAATTGGTCATATGGTTGCCGTCAATCTCATCTATCATTTCCTCACGGTTGCACAATCATCTCAAGGTGCTTAAGACCTTTTGGGATTCTGCTTATTCATATAACATGTAAAGGCTTTGATATGTTAATTGAAACATACAAGTTCAAAGTCCCTTAATCTAAATGGATTATATTGCAACACTTCACATTTATCTAATTAATTCAAATTGGTTTTTCAACAACTACTAATTGATCGCTTCAAACAACGTCATTGACTCCTTAAATCATTGGCTTCCCATGATTTATTATGATAAATGCTTCTCAATTTTATATGTTATTTTTCTTCCTTGACATCAGCTCCATGAATCATTTCAAAGTGCACTTCTTTCTAGTTTTGTTGCTTTAGCTTTGTATGGAATGTCTTTAACCAGCAAGTTTTGGAATTGGGAGTAAGGAATACACCTATCTTTTTTTTTTCCGCATAATATTAATACAATATAAGTTTAGTTGTTGGTTTTTGATAAGAATATTTCATATTTTTTATAGTTACAATTTTGTTAGTTTTGATTAGGGGTGGACATAGCTATGCTATATGTTAAGGTATTTGAAACTTCAGATGCCGTAATTTATGTTTTTTATTTTTAATAATACTATATCATTACCATACAAAATTAATTATGATTCACTATTTCTAAGTTGGGTTTTGGTATTTTACGGTATGATAAATTGGTAGTTATAGTTTGTTCAACTTTTACTTATATATACTCATATAATAGAGAATTATGACTTAAGTGTTTCAAAAATCATCTCAATTATATCATACTAACACTCAGGGCCGACTCAACAAGATTGGGGGCCTAAAGAAAAACTTGAGAGAGGAGCCCTAATATTTTTTATTTTTTTCATCATATATACTTTTATTTAAAATCTACTTTTCTAGTTTTTTAGATGTGAAGTCATTAGTTACTATTTTATAATCGATTTGTTTTAGTAATTTCTTTTCAATTGATAATATTACTAATCCATCCAATCTCTCTTGAGATATTGTTGATCTTAAATAAAATTTAATCAACTTTAGTTTTGAAAAACTTCTTTCGGGGCTGAGGCTTAACGGTTACATGACTGTTAACATTATTCTATAAGCAATATGTGTATTTGGAAAAGAATAAAGTCTTTTTATTTGATTGAGTATATTTATTAGATCATTATCTTCTACTTGTATTATATCTCTTAACACTTTTAATTCAAAAAATAAATATAAACCATTAAAATTAGAATAACTATTATGTGTTAAAGAAAGTTCAAGGTTAAGACAATGTTTTTTTAAAATTTTCATCATCTAGTGATCTCAATTTACCACTAAATAAGAAACCAAAAATAATTTCATATTCTTCAATTGGTTCGTGTGTGTGTGTGTGTATATATATATAAAGTAATCAAATCTAATTTCAAGGGATTTTCCGATTTCGTTATCAATATTTCCATCAAATTGTTTCTTATGAAATTCAGGTTCTATAATCATCTCATATGTAATTTTCTTAGTAGAAATCATAGCATGCATAGTACATATAATTATTTTTTTTAAAATAACATTTATAAGTCATTTAAAAAAAATTGGGGGCCCCAAGCGATGACTTTAGTGGCCTAGGGGTTAAGACGGTCCTGCTAACACCTTACACGTGTAAAAATATTTATTCAAAAGAAAGTACAAGTAGCTCCCATTGTTAATCAATTGTACAAAAATCATTTCAATCAAGATAGAGTAGTAAAAGTTTCAATGTCCTGATCATTTAGTTTTATACTAATACTTTGGTTGAATATTTGTTAGTATTATAATAATATATATGAATTATTTTATTAACTATATAATTCAGTACAATATTCAATATTTGGATATTTTATTTATATATAAATCTTTAATACCAAAAAAATTAAAATGTATATCATATATCAAACAAAAAATCATGATACAAAAACTATGATATCAATTTTTTTATAATTGATATGACAATTTAATAACTATCATACCGATTATACTTTCTTTAGTTCTATAACCATGTTGGTGAATGTTAAATTCACCTTCTCATTTTATGTTGAGATATTTCTTATGTTGCTCATGCTAGAAAGAATAGATGTTTCAATTTGTCCAAAAGTATAGAATTCGTTAAGTTACATGAGTTGACATCATGATACATTCATTGAACTTGAGAATATCATCTTAAGATACAATATTCTATGAAATATTCTAAACTATTTTGTGTTTAATTTTAGGGGAACATCTAAATATTTGACAAAACGAGCATATTTGTTTCTAGTTTCTAAGTTAAGTTCATCCTTTTAGTACATCAGCTAGTATAAGATTTTTTTTAGTTTCTGTTTGTGTTGAACCCTTTTTTTCTTGGTAAGATTTTTTTTTTAATACCAAAGTGAATAATTACAGAATCAAACAAGTGCAGACCACTTGTTTTTCAAAAGAAAGGAAACTATGGCTATGCATAACCTACATATATCAAGTATGTGTGTGTCTCTTCAGTAAGGTCAATTAAAAGATAACATGTTAGCTCAAGTAGTGTACGTAGTTTTATCTTTTATGTCGATGATACATCAATATTATAAATTAGTACTTGATTTAATAAAATGTTTTAATAATTTAATTAATAGTAGCATTCTTTTGTGGATGTTGTTTCAGTGCATAAAATGTAATTATAAATTAGATAAAGGGAAAATTCAAATATACTATTAATTGCCATTATAATGTGAATATTCTACAGTGATATATTGTTATACCTTTCAACTGCTGCTAACAGTATGAATTTGTAGAGACAATTAATTGGATTTAGCGGCAATAAAAAAAGTTTTAAAATTGTGGACATTCACATTTTTTTGTTAGATTCAATAGCCATGCAATTGTGGTTAAATAAGACATTTCATAATAAATTTACCCGTCATTTTAATTGCCACTAAATAATACATGTGACTTGTAGCGATAATAAAAATACCTTTTACCAGCAATCCACTGACTGGACGCTAAAGGCTTTAGCGACGCTAATTTCTACGGCCAAAATTCAGTGGCTGGTAAATGTATTAGCGGTAATATTTATTGTCGCTAAAGACGATTTTTATTGTAGTCTATGAAAGTTATTGCAAGTTGCAACAGCTATCATAGTTGCAACTACTTCATCTGAAAGTGTGAAATAAAACATATCATCACTATTGATAAATGATCAATTGAAAATATAAGTATTGGTTTAAATTTTTTGGAGTGTTATAGATCAATTGTATGGGTAAAGACAAGTAGAGAGTTCTCGATGAGCTGTTTATTCAATTTGTATCAGCAAACATCTTCTTATCTATTTACTCTCTTTCTCTATTGTTTGTACAATGTATTTCTTTCCAAACTACTATGGTAAATCATAGACATAGGCGAATCTAGGATTTTTCGAACATGGGTGCACCAAGTAAAATGTATTGAAGTGAGAATTGATCCTTAATCCTCAAGGTCAAAAGCTCAACATCTAACCATGTGGACCATTTAGACTTCTTGTAGTACGGGTGCAAGAATATAATATTATACAAAATCTTAAAAAATATACATATAAAATATCTAATTTTACGAAGAGACCACGGGTGCGGGTGCCCTATTTTTTGGCTGTAAATTCGCCACTGATCGTAGATGCTCTCGTACACAAACTTTGATCCTTAGGCGTATTTAGTTCATTCTTTACATTTTATTATATGGCTATCAAAGGATTTTTTAGACATTTAATCCGGTTATATTGTGATTTGAATTTCGTTTAAGCTGTCTCAATTATTCTGCTTCGTTATATGCTTAGTACATTATTTCGGACGCACATCCCCATTGCATTCATTTCTACAGGTTTTCAGATAGAGAAGAATCCTTATTGAATGTGGTTGAGTTCAGATAATGATTGGTACACTCTCTTCTTTTTGAAGTTGTCGACTCTGGAGTCTTCTTTCTTATTTATATATATAGTTGAGGGGTATATATGTCAGGGCGATGTTCAGACCAGGTGTTAGCAATTTTCTATCTTAGAGGCTTTAGATGCCTGATATAGGTGTCTTGTAATTCGGTTGTGGCCATGTTGTTAGTTGTGGTTTCTAGATAACCTTGTTTTTCATTTGGTAATATTTTGAGTTTTCATTGTGTTTCTTTTGAGATTTGGGTTGCCCTTGATGTCCATGTGTTTTAATTGGTTTGGTTTACAGTTGATTCTCTTAGTCAAGTAACGAACCCAATGTCAGTCGAACCTACCTGAGTTTGAGGCATAACAAAAGTACACAAATTAAAGTTCGAGCAAATTATTTCATTATTCCAACACGTAAAGATGGTTCAAGTTCTAAGTTTATACACAAACCTTGATGTTTTAGCACATAGCAAGTTTTACCACAAATTAAGGAAATTAAATCTTCTATTATATAGATATATCAATAAATTTTCCAACTTCCTCAAATGATTTTTCTTATCTTGTACCAGGGTATGTATACCACAAAGAGTAGCCTGAATTTCAGCCTAGCTTCTTGGAAGATTTTGTGAATGAATATGATGAGAAGAGAAGATTGTGATTTTTCATTGAGTTGTTTAATCGATTCGGATCAGCAAACATCTTCTTATCAATTTATTCTGTCTCTATTGTTTTTACAAGGTATTTCTTTCCAAACTACTATAGTTAATAGTAGATGCTCTTGTAAACAAACTTCGATTCTTGAGCGTATTTAATTCATTCCATACTTTTTATTATATGACTATCAAAGGATTTTTTAGACTTGTAAATTTTTATTTTCGTATTAAATATTGAACTTTTCTAAATTAATTAATGGGGGTTTGAATTTACTAGCGTGTCAAGGATAATTGTCATTATGACCTAATAAAGTTTTGGTTGGGACATTTTCTAAGAATGAAAGTGTGAATTTGCTAATAAGCTTAGCTGGCAGTTTAATAAACTTTCCATGATATTCATTCAACATAGATATTTACTTTCCTTTCTTATTAGTCAATAATAAAATCTAAAAAATCTTTTTGGAGTAACCAAATCTAACTAAATTTATGAAGGAAATATATTTTGAAAAAAGAAGGTGTATATAACCACAAGTGAAAAAAGCAAAATGAGAACAAAAAAATGACTTCCAAGTCTTATTTCAAAATAGCCTTTATATTAGGCCTTGTTTTTGTATGCACTAATGCTGAGGAAAAGGTCTTCAATGTCCATTCCTATGGTGCTAAATCAGATGGGACGACGGACGATAGTAAGGTAAGAACCAAAAATTTACTTTTTAATATGTTCTTAGTTATTATCGAATTCATACGAGTAAAAATATTAAAAGATCTACATAATAATTTCACTCACAAACTTGTTCTACTCCTTTTTACTTGTCTAATTGGCTTGGAGCTCCTTGAGAAACTAATTCCTTTGGTAGATTTTACTTAATTGTCTTTTGCACTCCTCATAAGAAAACATTAACCAAAAGTATAATTTAATTTGTCTTATAAAATAATTTAAAATATAAGGAATGACGGAATACTTATCACAAAAGATCGATTGTGTGTCTATCTTTGAACATGTTGCTAGCTATAAATTCATTCATTATTAGTAGATACATTTCATTTAAGACATTACTACACGTACAAAAGAGTCTCATTTGCTAAGGTAAATGACACCCCATGGTAGAATAAGAAGTTCCACATTGGCAAAATACGTTAGAGATGTTGGCTATATAAGTAAGTAGGTCTTGTAACATTATTAAAAATCATGCGGGACTAGGCCCAAAGTGAACAATATTAATAGTGGATTAGGTCATTATAAATGGTATCAGTGCCACTTTCTATATTAGCCTTGTCGAAGTGGACCAGAGTTCAACTGAGTTTAGGAAAATCGTGATAAGAAGGGAAAAACCTCAGTGTTGAGTATAGGAAAATTTCATGCGGTTGGACAAACCTCAACGACGATGTTGAGTACATAAAATGGGGTGTATGTGACACTCAACCTTACTATAAGAAGTCTCACGTCAGCAAACCAAAGGTGATATCGTAGGTATATAATTTAGCAACTCTTACACCCTAGTGATGCATTTTAAACTCGTGCGGGATTAGTCCCATAGTAGACAATGTCACTAGCGGACTAGATCGTTACAAGTTACTAATAAAATAATAATCATGACAAATTTATTGTCTAATTATGTCTTGTTTTATTCATTTATAATGAAAGGCACTTTTGAATGCTTGGAGGGATGCATGCAAATGGAATGGAAAAGCCACATTGTTGATACCTTTAGGGGAATATATGGTAAATGGTGCAATCTTTAAAGGACCATGCAATGGATCGGCTATGACCTTCGAAATGAAAGGAGTTATTAAAGCTCCAACAGATCCAAAGATATTCTGCAATGAGTCTTGGATTCGTTTTCAGTATATGAATGTCTTAAAGATTAAAGGACATGGAACATTTGATGGACAAGGGGCTTGTGCTTGGGGAAAGCATCAATGTGCAAACCCCCTTCCGTTTGTAAGTTTTAATTTATTAAGATATGTTTTATAATTTCAGCTAAAATTATTTTTGATGTTTCCACTTAAACTATATTTCTTCTTAGTAAAAAATGTTTATTTGATTAGGGACTATATGAAGGTAGATTTGAAGGAAAATGTTTGTTTCATTAGGGATTGTATGAAGTAACATTTGAAGGATTATATTTCTTCTTGCCATTGTTGTCCGATTGCACTTTTCTTCAATTTCATTCTTGTCGTTGTTGTATTGAAGAACTTATCTTCATGTTTAATTGTTGGATTACTTCTCTTCAATTTTTATTTTTTTTTGGTTGAGTTGGATTACCTTCTCTCCAACTTTCAACAGTTAGAGCACTTCCTCTCTAATTCATATTTATTTTTTATTTTGTAGTTGTGTTGGAGCACTTCTGTTCAACTTCTAAGTATTTGAGCGCTTCTCTCCAACTTCCAAGTGTTGAACCACTTTCTCTCCAACTCTCGTTAATGCCCTTTTCATCAACCCATTCATTTTTTTGGAGCACTTTCTCTCTAACTCTCGTTGATTTCCTTCCTATCAATTCTGTTTTAAAAAAAAACTTTCTCTAATTTTTAATTTAGAAAAGAGTTTCTTCCTCTTGCACTTGTTTGAATTTCTTTAAATCTGCAATGTTTTTGTAATTCGTTCCTTCTAGCATGTTATTTTTCATGCATATATCATTCGTCCGACTTTTTCTCAATATGATCATTGGCCACACGGATGACATATATAGATCATAGCCGTCCGCCGACAATGAAAACTCTTTGATTCTCTAACAAGATCGTAAAAGCTCTGATATCATAATTTGAAAGAAAGTATATTTTTTTATCTTTAAACTTTCTTCTCTATATATTTATGTATATTAAAATAACTAGCAACATCCCTATTTATGATAATAATAAACCAAATTAAACTAGACTAGAAAACATATTCTTATATGAACCAGGACAAATAAATTCTAACTAGACATTAATTTAATAAATATCAAATATAACAAATCCTAAAACTTCGAATGTCAACTCCAACTTTGAATTATTATTATAACAAGATTGAAATTTTAATTCAACTTATATGATGTAAGATTTTGAAAAAAGTATTTTAATATTGATTCATTATTTGACGTAGTTGGAATTTTAATTCTGGTCACTAAAATCATTTTGCTTACATAATACCTTTATTTGGTTGAGTCCTTTTTGTGCCCTAATTGTCTGATAAAAGTTAAAGTGGAAATTGAGATAGATAGTCTCTACTATTATAAGGTCACAAAGTCATTTTATAATTGTGAAAGTTTCCTAAACTTGTATGGTCTCAAAAAAAGAGTTGAAAATTTATCTCAAAGATTGTATTGTCCTATTTAACATTATTGTGGTTACAAGATTTTATGTTCCAATTTTTTTGTGAAGTTAACAACAAAATATTGCTTCTGATGATGCCTTGTTTTACATTTGAATCAGACAGTTGGATTCTATTTTATCAAGAATTTGATTGTGCATGACATACATTCAAACAATAGCAAGGGTGTACACATCAACGTCTTCAATTGCACTAATGGGTTATTTAGGCATGTTAAAATAACGGCACCAGATGACAGCCCTAACACTGACGGTATTCGTATAGGCTACTCAAACAACATCCATATCGTGGATTCAAACATTGGCACCGGAGATGATTGTATATCTATGGTTGCAGGCAGTCAAAGTATCAACATTTCAGGAGTCAATTGTGGCCCTGGCCATGGAATAAGTATAGGTAGCTTAGGAAAACTATCTAAAAATGATGTTGTGAAGGATATACACATCAAAAATTGCACTTTCATCAATACTCTAAATGGTGTGAGAATTAAGACTTGGGCATCATCAATGACTGGTATGGCTACAAATATAACATTTGAGGATATTATGATGATAAAAGCATCAAATCCTATACTAATTGATCAACAATATTGTCCAACGGGTAATTGTAAAAAACAGGTGCTTGCATTTCCCTTCGATCTTTAAATTTATTAGGTTAGGTATGTCGGAAGGTCATGTTGATCGATGATTTGTTTTTAACATATTAGGGAAGCTCAGTGCAAGTGAAGGAGGTGACATACAAAAACATAAGGGGATCTTCAAGTTCAAAAGTAGCAGTTATATTTGATTGTAGTGATTCACATCCTTGTAATGGAATCATTGTTAAAGATGTCAATTTGGTATATAATGGCCGTGATGGTCCTGCAACATCAGCGTGTGAAAACGCCATAGGAAAAGCTACAGGTATCGAATTGCCTCCAAGTTGTTTAAAAAAGTCATAAGCATAAATTTAAATTTTAATATAGAAATAGTCTTCCAGGTTGAAATTTTTCCTCCTGTGTTATTAAAAATTTTAATATAGAATTTTTCCAACATAGCCAATTTTTGTTGCAACAATATAATGTCTATAGTCTATACGAGCATTGTATTTGTAACATTACAAAAGGTTGTTTTCTGTTTTGGAACTCCTTAATTTCCCTTATATCAACCTCCTTGAACCTTTATTTTTATGTTGATGCTTGAAAGAGTTTGTGGTGCGATTTTCAATGTGAACAAGTGCATTTCTGTGAAGAATTTCTGCTTTTCACAAACATATTCTTTTATGTCCAAAGGGTGATTGTTGACTTAGTCAGAGGATTCACATGAATAGTACCAAGGTGGTGATCGAGAGTGAGGATTATTGGTTTGTTTAGTAATTGATTTGATGAACATGGATTTACTACAATAAATATTTAGTCAAGATGAGTTTAAATTAATGATTTTGACTATTTCAATATATAGGTTTATATCTGTTGGGTATCCAATGTGTTTGGGGTGCCAAAATTAGGAAAGTACTACACCAGATATTAACCTGCAGGTTAGTTTAGCTCTTCCCTAATGAAAGTAGGGCAATGACGGGGGAGAAGAATTGGCTTGGGGGACACCTCCAAAATTTAATTTGAACAATAGCCATCTAATTTTTTTTTATTTAATTTTTAGGGTTAGGAGTAGAAAAAGTGGGTTGGGTTGTGGGGTCATGGGCCTTTACATCACTTTAAGAACTTGGGGATAAAAAATACAAGTATATAAAATATCATTTTCATCCCAACACTTCAACATTAAATAAATTCATCCCTCCATAATAAAAATTAAATTCTTTACGTTCTCAGAGAACTCTTCGTCTTCTTCCATAAACCTGCTTTACGAAATCATTAACCTCCATAAAACTGATCATTCTCCAACAAAACTTTCATCTTCCATTATTGAAAACATAAAGAAAAGTGAGATCCTATAATCGTTCTTGAAAAACGAAGTGAAGTTTTTTTTTTTATCAATCTTGTTCCCCAAGTTCAGTTGAATCTTTTTCAATCTTCTTCCCAAGTTCAGTTGGATCTTTTTGAATCTTCTTCCTCTCAAGTAAGTTTAATCGTGTTTTCAATAACTTTTAGCCTATTTGATTTTTTTAATTGCGATAGTGTAGCGAAGTTTAGATTTTTGCTTAAGTTCTAAAAATCTTGCCCATTTTAGTTCATGCTTTTTATTCGGAATCATTACTGACGTTTTGCTTTGGATAATTCTTAGAAATTTTTGATTTTTTATGTTTATCTGGCCTATCGATTTGAAAGTTTTTACTGTATTTTGGTCAACTTTAATGGTATTTATGTCAATGGCATTGTTGAGTTTTGTTGGACATGGTACTTGTTTTGCATATTTTTTAAGCATTACTCTGTTTGTGTTAATAGACTAGTGGTCGATATTTTGATATGAAAATTATGTTTTTGTATATAGTACAGTATGGCTAAAACTAGAGGTGGCATCATTAAACGATCTGTTCATAAGGCTTCTAAAAATAAGAAAAGAAAGGCTGAAGACGTTTCCAAATCTTAAAAAAAGAAAAAAAATGTAGTTGAAGAACCTAAGTCTAACTCGAATTTTGATACAATGGATGAGATTGAAAACTATGAGGACAGTAGTGTCCAAGCTAGTGATGATGTTGAATCTAGTGAAGAAAAAACTGACAGTGGAGATGACGAGAGTAGTAGAGATATCCAAGATACTGGAGATGAGGATGATGATCCCCTGTCCTTCCCAATTTGTGCAAGAGAAATCTCTGGTAAGTCCTATAATATAACGACATGGATGGATGAGTTAGGATCATTTCCAGCGAAAATTTTAGTGAGAGCAAGAATGACTCTTTATCGTGATTTTAGAAAACTTTAAGTTCAAGAAAAAGTTTATAATGACTTTAAAGGTACTTTTTTTGGACACTTGAGGCATATTCCAGAATATTTCAAGTTCAATGGACAAATGGTCCATTATATGTTGTTGCGACGTGTGAAAAATGATAAATTTTTTTTGCATGAGATGTGGTTTTGTGTGAATGATAAGCCTGCTTGTTTTGGCTTAAGAGAATTTGCATTGATTACAGGGCTGAATTGTTCAGCATACCCCCCGTGATGCAAAAATGACAAAAGTACTTCAGAAAGGTGAGAAAATTCATTATAAAGTGACCAAGAATAAGAATATCACTGCTACAAAGTTGATGAGTTTGATTAAGGGTACCAAATTGAATAAATAGCAGAAGTTGAAGTGCTATTTACTTTGGTTCGTCCACTCGATGTTGCTTGTCCATGATCAATCAAAGATTGTGGATTCAAACCACATTAAGATGGTGGATGATTTAGATTTCTTCAAGAGTTATCCGTGGGGGGAAGAGTGTTTTGATCTAACAGTGATGTATTTGAAGAACAAAATTAATTTGAAGAAGCAGAGTGAAGTGTAGAATGAAAGAAGGAATGTATCGTATGCTCTGTATGGCTTCCCCTGGGGATTTCTGGTACTTATTATCAATTATGTACTTGATTTATAATAAACTCTTATATATTTATATAGTATTTCATAGTCTCTGTTTATTTATTTGCTATTTTATTAAATTCAAGTTTGGATATATGAGGCTTTCCTCATCTTGGTAAGTATGCCAAGAAGTTCTTAGATTCTCCTCTGTCCATTCCCCGTTTACTTAGATGGCACACGACAAAGAGCGATAATATTATCTAAGGTGATCCCTTTAAGTACAAAGGAATACATTTATTTATTATTATCTAGCAATATTTATAAATTAGTGAATTTCTTGCACTATTTATATTTTTTTTGGTAGATTGTGCACCCATACCTCACACCTACTGTCCGTGAGACAAATTTTTTTTACATGAAAACATTAAAGTCATATACGGACGAAGTGAATAACACAATCATTAATGCCTTAAAGGCCAATTTAAAAGGTGTCACTGTCCTCACTTCAGCAGTAGAGAATGAGGAGGATGAAATAGTGGGTGAGAACAATTCCAACCAACCTTGTGAGAATTCTGTTTCAAGTGGACAGAAAAATAAAGACGATAATTAGTGTGAGCGTGTTATATCCCTTGAACAATCAATGATGAAAGTTGTTGCTTTTATACGAGATGAGAGATTGAGGAGAGCTCGAGAGAACAAGAAAAATAAAGGCAGACTAATTTATACACTATTTTTGTAAAATAATTTATTTGTAAGAATGCTAAGCAATTGATCTTGCAGCAGATGATGATGACTATACAACACCAACAGTCAATAAAGATGATGTTGCAGTTGATGTTGATGAAATCCTTCCATTAACAATAGTGAATGAATATCTTGTTGCAGTTGATGAGTACTTTGCAGAAGAAGTTAATGAACAAGAGGAGGAGAAGATGACAAAAAAAGAAGAGGAGAAACTGGAAGAGAACGGAGAAGAAAAAAAAGAGAAGCTGAAAGAGAAGAAATAAGAAGAAAATGAAGAGGAGAAGATCGAAGGGAAGAAAGAATAATGAAAAGAAGAGGAGAAGATCGAAGAGAAGGAAGAAGAATAAAAAGAACAGGATAAGCTGGAAGAGAAGGTAGAAGAAGGCTTGGCAGAAGAGGGAAAAGAAGGCAGTGATGAAAATTCAGTGGATGTGATAGGTATTGTTATGGAGCTCAATGGTGAGCTAAATGGTGATGAGTAAGGTATTTGTGATATTAGTTTTTTAAGACAATATAATTGGTTTTTGAAGTGGGTTTTAAGACAATTGGTTTTTGAAATGGTTGGTTTTTGGTGGTTGATGATTAAGATAGTTGATTTTTAAGATAATTAGTTTTTGGTGGTTGAATATTAAGACAATTGGTTTTTGAGATAGTTGGTTTTTGAAGGGCCTTTTAAGACAATTGGATCATGTAATTGTTATTTTTGTTTTGATGGATATTGTTGCCAGTTATCGACTTTAAATTGAATATATAATGCATTGTCTTACCAATTCCAAAAAAGACTTCATTTTATTAATAGACTGTACTACTACATGAGTAAAAAATATAAGATTGTACTACTGCATCCCCATTACACATTTCCAAAAAGCAACCACTAACAACAAACCATACAATATTATTTTTAGGCATTTCTCTTTTTCTTCGGCCATTATCAACCTTTGTTTTAATTGATCCCTATCTATTTCGGTGTCTTTTAGCAATCCTTCAAACTGATCCCTCTGCTCTTCGGCCTCTTTGAATAAAGTCAATAGCAAATCCCTATTTTCTTTGGAGTTTCAAAGACTTTCTAATATTTGAAATTTGGTAACGCCTTGAAAATTTGATGTCTCGAGTCCCGAACTCAATTTTGATGGGCTGCTCGTTGATGAATCATTTTCAAGCCACTTAAAAAAAGAGCATGCACCAAATGCACATTTAAAGAATTGTCGACCTGGATTCGTATCGATGTGTGATGTCCTCAACATAGTTAAATTACCACAATGACAAACGTAAGACTTTTTTGCATTGGATGTCTGAGATGCTTGAGACATAATTAAAAGAGATGTTTAAGTATTTTAAAATAGAATAGGCCGGAAGAGTTCATGAATCCTTCTTTTTATACACTAAAAAAAGCAAATGTTACTGTTGAAAAGTAGCAATTTGTACTTTGTTACCGTTGTTAAACTTGAATAATTGAGTATTGTCACTGTTGGTCAAAATATATAGATAATTAAGACAGCCGATACTTTTTCATGTGCTTAGTTTAGATTATACCAACGACATCTACACTTCAACACTAATAAGATATATACGGGTTGATATCATGATCCAAAAATGATCTATACTGCACCTACTAGAATATGACGCTTAAATGTAGCTAGTATAATTTAAAAGGGAGAATGATTAACTAATAATAAACTATATTATTGAAATTTATTCAATTAAATGAGTTTAAACAAGTCATGTAAGGGTCCACATACATTGGGGGTGGAGATAAATGATGTATGAGAAAGAGTTGTAGTTATACAATCAACATCTTCAAACTAATGTGTAAAGAAAGCACAAGTATGAATGAGGAATAGTTATGTGTGGTTATATAATCAATATCTTTACAACATAAGCATGTGATCATGTATGAGTCTATATAAATTGGGGTGACAATCAACAATGTGTGTTTGAACAAGTGACATCCTCACAATATACTTATGTTTTCTCAAACATTGTTCTAAGGATGTTGATTGTATAATCACAACTCTACCTCGTACATCACTAATCACCACACTCAATTTATGTGGACTCTTACATGATCATATGACTTGTTTAAACTTATTTAATTGGATAAATTTCAAAAATATTATTTATTATTAATTAATGGTTGTCTTTTTTAAATTCTACTAGTTTTGATCTATATATAAGTGTCATATTCTAGTAGGTGCAGTATCGACAATGCTTTAACATAGATATAACCTCGAATATACCTTACTAATGTTAGAGTGTAAATCTCATTGGTCATACATACACCACACACATAGAGATGTATCAATTGTATAAAGGGTCTATATATTTTGATAACAGTAAATATTTAGACATCTGATTTTTTGACAAAAGTTCAAATTCAACTTTTCTATGGTTAATCTGATTTTTTGACAATTCTTTAAGGGTTCGTTTGGTAGAGTGTATATGCAAATAATGCTTGTATTAGTTATAGTTGGATTAGTTATACTTAGATTATTTCTTAAGCATTGTTTGATTTGGTGCATTAAGAATAGCATGCATGATACCCTTCACAATTTTAGTACAAAAAATTTGACTTTTTAGAGCACTTCCTTCTTTAATCATATTCTAATTCATGCATTAAAATCATTGCATTACGAATACCATGAATTTTCATATATTAATAATACACAGCTTAATACACAAAGAGTGGACTCGATAATAAACATTAATAGACCAAGCTTGGTATCGACATTAGATCATGAGTAATTATGATAATAGCTGACTAAAATGGACCAAAATGCTGGCAGCCAAAAAGAACAGTAGCAAAAACAAATTTAATCAACAAATTCAACCAAACTTAATTAAGATTTGTTGTTGTTCACACATGTGGTTCTCTTGTGTCCGATTCTCTTGCAAATTGAACATTTGTTCCTTCTCTTTCTTTTGAAATTCGCATCGATGCCTTTGACACGTTTTCTTCTTTTTCTTCCAAGCTTGGTATCGACAAGAGGTGGAAGAATCTTCACATTAAGCAATTATTCTGGCACACACCATTCCAACTCGAGAGGGACAACATTAATAGAATTTAAGTATGCAAGGAGGTATGATTCAACTTTATACAAAGGCGAAGAGTACTCATAAATTGTAACATCCGACAATTTGAAATAGCTTTGAAGAGGCTTAGAATCGGAAATAGTCATTTTTGGAAGGAATTCAAAAATCTGGAAAATTTGTCTAAGCGTGGAAAAAAGTGAGTTTTTGGCCAACTTTGAGCAGTCATAACTCCTAGCTCAGGATTATTTAGGAGTAGTTCCAGTTATGTTTGCGAAGATCGTGGAATGATCTTTCCAACGCCACCGAGTTTACTCAATTCCGAGTTTGTATGAGTGAGATATACCCTTTGGAAGTTGGACAGGAAAATCCGTCCGGAAATTTTAAGGGCATTTTGGTCTTTTCACTAACCAATCCCTTTGGTTATATTGTTGTGTTAGACTGATTTTTGATCAGTTTTGTCCCATTTTAAAAGAGTGAGAGCTAGGGCTTAAGAGTGAAGAAGAGAAGAAGAAGAGAAGAAGAGGAGAAGAAGAAGAGAAAGAGGAGATCAAGCAAGTTTCCGTCGTGGATATCGTCGGGGGTGATCCCTACTAGGTATGTGAGTTCATAGTGTTGGGTTGATTCTTTCCCCCACACGCCAAACTCGTTTTATTATTGAGAAAAGATTAGATGTGTTGTTGAAGTTGTTGGTTGTATTGTTTGGAGTTGTTGGTTATGTTGTTGATTTTGTTGTTGAAGTCCCTTGTGATTTGGACATGTTTCCGGTTGGTTTTTGAGTTGTATTCTATTGTATGTTGAGGGTCTTTATGATTCTAAGCATTTGGGACTGGAACCCTTCATGTTTAGGAGGTTTAGAGTTGGAGAAATGAAGGAGAAAAGTCGAAGTTTTCGGGGAAAAGGGGTGGCGCGTTGCGCCTTGCAGAGCGCCCCAAGAAGTGTTCTGAACTTCACCCCTTGGGGCGCCGCGCCTAGAAGAGCGCCAGCAGGTCCCTTCTGAGCTTCAAGGGCTGGCGCTCCGCGCCTTGCAGAGCGCCAAGGACGCCAAGTTCCCCCATTCTTTTCATACTTTCTCATGCATGTTCCTTGGTATTAGACCTATGTTCCATAGTTGTTTCCAACACTTCAAGTTACGTTTAATTGTCAAAAATTCATCCGTAAACGTGTGATCATATACCTTGAATCCATAATCCAATTCAAGGCGAGTTAGTATCAAGTCAGTGATGTAAGAGTCAAGTCAAGTAAAGTTAAGAAGTAAGTCCAAGCAAGTCTTTAGAGCTTTTCAAGAGTCATCATTGAACGTTTTAACGTCGTCTTAAGGTTCAAGTTTCAAGTCAGGAAAAGAGTTTAGAGTTTCAAGTCAAGAAAAGAGTTTAGAATTTCAAGTCAAGTAAAGAGTCTCAAGTTTCAAGTCGAGTAAGAGTCTCGAGTTTCAAGTTAAGTCAAGGGTTTAAAGTTGAGTTCATTTTTCTAAAAAGGCTATTAGGGAACTAAGTATTCCCAAAGAAGTTTTAAATGTTTTTACACTTGAGTAAGAGGGGAACCATGTTTTCCAAAAGATCCTTTGGGCTAAGTTTTGAGTAATTATCTCAACTAAAGAAAGATGTGTTTAAAGCACTTATGAGCCAAATTATTTTGGGAGTAGTATTGAGCACCGAATTGGGGACACGAGTTCATATTAACTCAACTCTCCATAAGAACCATGCGCCAACATGGGACTTGACGTATCATTCTTTTTAGATGATCACGTAAGATTAAGCTAGTGGATCCACTAA
>JAJOOR010023914.1:0-12281 GCA_036250505.1 Solanum acaule
CGTTTGAATTTCCTTTTTTCCCTTCTTATCTTAATTCTACTATTCAAAGAATGGGTAAAATGTGTTTTTTGAAAGATCGGCTCGCTCAAACCGCGTCACGGTAGTTTGGTTGCGTAGATATCGAAAAAATACGCGGGTTCAAAAGAAAAATCGCGTCAAACGGACATCCGAAGTTCGAGTTATGGCCGTTAAATTTCCTTTTTTCCCTTCTCATCTTAATTCTACTATTCAAAGAATGGGTAAAATGCGTTTTTTGAAAAATCGGCTCGCTCAAACCACCTTATGGTAGTTTGGTTGCATAGATATCGAAAAAATACGCGGGTTCGAAAAAAAAATCGCCTGAAACGAACAACCGAAGCCCGAGTTATGGCCGTTTGAAGTTTCCCAAATTCACAGCTACCTTCAATATTTAATATGCTGAATTTTCAGATGATCGTAACTTTTGACTCAAACGTCCGTTTGACGCAATTTTTTTTT
Organism: Solanum acaule; assembly: GCA_036250505.1. Lineage (NCBI taxonomy): Eukaryota > Viridiplantae > Streptophyta > Magnoliopsida > Solanales > Solanaceae > Solanum > Solanum acaule. Next base: position 478 of record JAJOOR010023914.1, read on the forward strand.
TAAATCCTCGTATTTTTTCGAGATCTATTTGAAAAACTCGTCCGCTTCAATGGAATTTCCTTTTTATTTTTTTATCATATTTCTACTCGTATAAGGAAACAGTAAAAGGCATTTTTGGGAAAATCGGCACGCGCAAACCGCGTTTCGATAGTTTGGTTACGTAGATATCAAAAAAATACGCAGGATCAAAAAAAAAATCGCATCAAACGGACATCCGAAGCTTGAGTTATGGATGTTTGAATTTCCTTTTTTCTTTTCTCATCTTGTTTCTACTATTCAAAGAATGAGTAAAACGCGTTTTTTGAAAAATAGGATGGCTCAAACTGCCTTACGACAGTTTGGTTGCGTAGATCTCGAAAAAATACGGAGGTTCAAAAAAAAAATCGCCTGAAACGGACATCCGAGGCCCGAGTTATGGCCGTTTGAAATTACCCAAATTCAAATCTACGTTCAATCTTTAAGATGCTGAATTTTCAAATGATCGTAACTTTGGGCTCGTACGTTCGTTTGACGCAATTTTTTTTTTGATTCCTCGTATTTTTTTTATATCTATTTGTAAAATGCATACTCTTGAAATGAATTTCCTTTTTCCTTTCTCATCATGTTTCTACTCATATAGAAATGAGTAAAACGCATTTCTTGAAAAATCGGTTGTCTCAAACCGCCTTACGGCAGTTTGGTTGCGTAGATCTCGAAAAAATACGCAGGTTAAAAAAAAAATGCCTGAAACGGACATCCAAGGCCCGAGTTATGGCCGTTTGAAATTACCCAAATTCAAAGCTACCTTCAATCTTTAAGATGCGGAATTTTCAAATGATCGTAACTTTGGGCTCGGACGTCCGTTTGACGCAATTTTTTTTTTGATTCCTCGTATTTTTTCGATATCTATTTGAAAAACGCATCCCTTTGAATTGAATTTCCTTTTTCCTTTCTCATCATGTTTCTACTCATATAGGAATGAGTAAAACGCGTTTCTTGAAAAATCAGTTGTCTCAAATCGCCTTACGGCAATTTGGTTACGTAGATCTCGAAAAAATACACAGGTTCAAAAAAAAAATCGCCTGAAACGGACATCCGAGGCCCGAGTTATGGCCATTTGAAATTACCCAAATTCAAAGCTACCTTCAATCTTTAAGATGCTGAATTTTCAAATGATCGTAACTTTGGGCTCGGACGTCCGTTTGACGCAATTTTATTTTTGATTCCTCGTATTTTTTCGATATCTATTTGAAAAACGCATCCCCTTGAATTGAATTTCCTTTTTCCTTTCTCATCATGTTTCTACTCATATAGGAATGAGTAAAACGCGTTTCTTGAAAAATAGGTTGTCTCAAACCGCCTTACGGCAGTTTGGTTTGGTAGATCTCGAAAAAATACGCAGGTTCAAATAAAAAATTGCCAGAAACGGACATCCGAGGCCCGAGTTATGGCCGTTTGAAATTACCCAAATTCAAAGCTACCTTCAATCTCTAAGATGCTGAATTTTCAAATGATCGTAACTTTGGGCTCGGACGTCCGTTTGAAGCAATTTTTTTTTGATTCCTCATATTTTTTCGATATCTATTTGAAAAACGCATCCCCTTGAATTGAATTTCCTTTTTCCTTTCTCATCATGTTTCTACTCATATAGGAATAAGTAAAACGCGTTTTTTGAAACATCGGCTCGCTCAAACCGCCATGCGGCAGTTAGGTTGCGTAGATCTTGAAAAAATCGCAGGTTGAAAAAAAAAATCGCCTGAAACGGACATCCGAGCCCGAGTTATGGCCGTTTGAAATTACCCAAATTCAAAGCTACCTTCAATCTTTAAGATGCTGAATTTTCAAATGATCGTAACTTTGGGCTCGGACGTCCGTTTGACGCAATTTTTTTTTGATTCCTCATATTTTTTCGATATCTATTTGAAAAACGCATCCCCTTGAATTGAATTTCCTTTTTCCTTTCTTATCATGTTTCTACTCATATAAGAATGAGTAAAATGCGTTTCTTGAAAAATTGGCTAGCTCAAACCTCCCTGCGGCAGTTAGGTTGCGTAGATCTCGAAAAAATACGCAGGTTGAAATAAAAAATCGCCTGAAACGGATATCCGAGGCCCGAGTTATGGCCGTTTGAAATTAACCAAATTAAAAGCTACCTTCAATCTTTAAGATGCTGAATTTTCAAATGATCGTAACTTTTGGCTCGGACGTCCGTTTGATGCAATTGTTATTTTGATTCCCCTTATTTTTTCGATATCTATTTGAAAAACGCATCCCCTTGAATTGAATTTCCTTTTTCCTTTCTCATCATATTTCTACTCATATAAGAATGAGTAAAACGCGTTTCTTGAAAAATCGGTTGTCTCTAACCGCCTTACGGCAGTTTGGTTGCGTAGATCTCGAAAAAATATGCAGGGTCAAAAAAAAAATCGCCTGAAACGGACAACTGATCCCCGAGTTATGGCCGTTTGAAATTACCCAAATTCAAAGCTACCTTCAATCTTTAAGATGCTGAATTTTCAAATGATCGTAACTTTGGGATCGGACGTCCGTTTGACGCAATTTTTTTTTTGATCCCTCGTATTTTTTCGATATCTATTTGAAAAACGCATCCCCTTGAATTGAATTTCTTTTTTCCTTTCTCATCATGTTTCTACTCATATAGGAATGAGTAAAACGCGTTTCTTGAAAAATTGGTTGTCTCAAACCGCCTTACGGCAGTTTTGTTGCGTAGATCTTGAAAAAATACGCAGGTTCAAAAAAAAAATTGCCTGAAACAGACATCCGAGTCCGGTGTTATGGCCGTTTGAAATTATCCAAATTCAAAGCTACCTTCAATCTTTAAGATGCTGAATTTTCAAATGATCGTAACTTTGGGCTCGGACGTCCGTTTGACGCAATTTGTTTTTTGATTCCTCATATTTTTTCGATATATATTTGAAAAACGCATCCCCTTGAATTGAATTTCCTTTTTCCTTTCTCATCATGTTTCTACTCATATAGGAATGAGTAAAACACGTTTCTTGAAAAATCGGTTGTCTCAAACCACCTTACGGCAATTTGGTTGCGTAGATCTCGAAAAAATACACAGGTTCAAATTAAAAATCGCCTGAAACGGACATCCGAGGCCCGAGTTATGGCCGTTTGAAATTACCCAAATTCAAAGCTACCTTCAATCTTTAAGATGCTGAATTTTCAAATGATCGTAACTTTGGGCTCGGACGTCCGTTTGACGCAATTGTTTTTTTGATTCCTCGTATTTTTTCAATATCTATTTGAAAAACGCATCCCCTTGAATTGAATTTCCTTTTTCCTTTCTCATCATGTTTCTACTCATATAGGAATGAGTAAAACGCGTTTCTTGAAAAATCGGTTGTCTCAAACCGCCTTACGGCAGTTTGGTTGCGTAGATCTTGAAAAAATCGCAGGTTCAAACAAAAAATCGCCTTAAATGGACATCCGAGGCCCTAGTTATGACCGTTTGAAATTACCGAAATTCAAAGCTAACTTCAATCTTTAAGATGCTGAATTTTCAAATGATCGTAACTTTGGGTTCGGACGTTCGTTTGACGCAATTTTTTTTGATTCCTCATATTTTTTCGATATCTATTTTAAAAACGCATCCCCTTGAATTGAATTTCCTTTTTCCTTTCTCATCATGTTTCTACTCATATAGGAATGAGTAAAACGCGTTTTTGGAAAAATCGGCTCGATCAAACCGCCTAACAGCAGTTTGGTTGCGTAGATCTCGAAAAAATACATAGGTTCAAAAATGTTGACGCAAGAAAAATTTTGATTCCTTGTATTTTTTTGATATTTATTTGAAAAACGCATCCCCTTTATTTGAATTTCGCTTTTTTTTCTCATCGTATTTCTACTCATATAAGAATGAATAAAAGGCATTTATTGAAAAATCTGCTCGCTCAAACCACCTTACGGTAGTTTGGTTGCATAGATTTCGAAAAAATACGCAGGTTGTAAAAAAAAATCGCCTAAAACGGACATCCGAGAACCGAGTTATGGCCGTTTGAAATTACACAAATTCAAAGCTACCTTCAATCTTTAAGATACTGAATGTTCAAAAGATCGTAACTTTGGGCTCGAATATCCGTTTGATGCAATTTTCTTTTATGATTCCTCGTATTTTTTTTATATCTATTTGAAAAACGCATCTCCTTTATTTGAATTTCCTTTTTTTTCTCATCATAATTCTACTCATATAAGAATGAGTAAAAGAATTTTTTTGAAAAATCGGTTTGCTCAAACCGCCTTACATCTGTTTGGTTGCGTAGATCTTGGAAAAATATGCAGCTTGAAAAAAAAAATCGCCTGAAACGGACATCCGAGACCCGAGTTATGGCCGATTGAAATTACCCAAATTCAAAGCTACCTTCAATCTTTAAGATGCTGAATTTTCAAATGATCGTAACTTTGGGCTCGAATGTCCGTTTGACGCAATTTTTTTTTTATTCTTCATATTTTTTCGATATCTATTTGAAAATCTCATCCCCTTTATTTGAATTTCCTTTTTTTTTCTCATCATATTTCTACTTATATAAGAATGAGTAAAAGGCGTTTTTCAAAAAATCGTTTCGCTCAAATCGCATGCGTAGATCTCTAAAAAATACGAAGGTTGACAAAAAAATCATCTGAAAAGGACATCCGAGGCCCGACTTATTACCGTTTGAAATTACTCAAATTCAAAGCTATCTTCAATCTTTAAGATGCTGAATTTTCAAATGATCATAACTTTGGGCTCGAATGTCCGTTTGATGCAAAAAAAAATTTGATTCATCGTATTTTTTCGATATCTATTTGAAAACCGCATCCCTTTTATTTGAATTTCCTTTTTTTTCTCATCATATTTCTACTCATATAAGAATGAGTAAAAGATGTTTTTTGAAAAATCAGCTCGCTCAAACCGCCTTACGGCAGTTTGGTTGCTTAGATCTCAAAAAAATACGCAGGTTGAAAAAAAAAGTCGTCTGAAATGGACATCCAAGGCCCGAGTTATGGCCGTTTGAAATTACCCAAATTTAAAGCTACCTTCAATCTTTAAGATGCTAAATTTTCAAATGATCGTAACTTTGGGCTCGAATGTCCTTTTGAAGCAATTTTTTTTTATTCCTCGTATTTTTTTTATATCTATTTGAAAAACGCATCCCGTTTATTTGAATTTCTTTTTTTTTTCTCTTCATATTTTTAGTCATATAAGAATGAGTAAAAGACATTTTTTTGAAAAATCAGCTCGTTCAAACCGCCTTACGGCAGTTTGGTTGCGTAGATCTCAAAAAAATACGAAGGTTGAAAAAAAAATCGTCTGAAACGGACATCTAAGATCCGAGTTATGGTCGTTTGAAATTATCCAAATTCAAAGCTACCTTCAATCTTTAAGATGCTAAATTTTCAAATGACCTTAACTTTGGGCTCGAATGTCCGTTTGACGCAATTTTTTTTGATTCCTCGTATTTTTTCGATATCTATTTGAAAAATGCATCCCCTTTATTTGAATTTCTTTTTTTTTTCTCATCATATTTCTACTCATATAAGAATGAGTAAAATATATTTTTTGGAAATTTGGCTCACTCCAACTGCCTTATGACAGTTTGGTTGCGTAGATCTTGAAAAAATACGCAGGTTAAAAAAAAAATCGTCTGAAACGGACATCTGAGGCCCGAGTTATGGCCGTTTGAAATTACCCAAATTCAAAGCTAACTTCAATCTTTAAGATGCTGAATTTTCAAATGATCGTAACTTTGGGCTCGTTACACGAGTTTGACGCAAAAATTTTTTTGACTCCTCGTATTTTTTCGATATCTATTTGAAAAACGCATCCCCTTTATTTGAATTTCCTTTTTTTTTATCTCATCATATTTCTACTTATATAATAATGAGTAAAAGACGTTTTTTGAAAAATCTGCTCGCTCAAACCGCCTTATGGCAGTTTGGTTGCGTAGATCTCGAAAAAATACGCAGGTTGAAAAATAAATCGCCTGGAGCGGACATCCGAGGCCCGAGTTATGGCCGTTTGAAGTTTCCCAAATTTACAGCTACCTTCAATCTTTAAGTTGCTGAATTTTCAAATGATCGTAACTTTGGGCTCGAATGTCCGTTTGACGCAATTTATTTTTCATTCCTCGTATTTTTTTGAGATCTATTTGAAAAACTCATCACCTTTGTTTAAATTTTCTTTTTTTTTCTCATCATATTTTTACTCATATAAGAATGAGTAAAAAGACATTTTTCGAAAAATCGGTTCGCTCAAACCGCCTTATGGTAGTTTGGTTGCGTAGATCTCAAAAAAATACATAGGTTGAAAAAAAAATCGCCTAAAACGGACATCCGAGGCCCGAGTTATGACCGTTTGAAGTTTTCCAAATTCACAGCTACCTTCAATCTTTAAGATGTTGAATTTTCAAATTATCGTAACTTTGGGCTCGAATGTCCGTTTGACGCAATTTATTTTTTGATTCCTCGTATTTTTTTGAGATCTATTTGAAATACTCATCCCGTTTATTTGAATTTTTTTTTTCTCATCATATTTCTACTCATATAAGAATGAGTAAAAGACGTTTTTCAAAAAATTGGCTCGCTCAAACCGATTTACAGCAGTTTGGTTACGTAGATCTCGATAAAATACACAAGTTGAAACAAAAATCGCCTGAAAGAGACATCAGTGCCCCGAGTTATGGCCGTTTGAAGTTTCCAAATTCACAGTTAATTCTGTAATATCTTCTGTTGGTCTATATGTATTTACAATGCTCAACTCTAAGAATCAGAATTTCTTATCTTGATAGACTATTTTGAAGTAGAGACCCACCCATAACTAAAAAGGAGTATTTGCCTCTAATTTTAAGACATTTACTTTGGTTACGAGGAAGCATAAATGCAATAAATGGACCAATGTTTAAAGCTAAAATGAGAATCGTAAGACTACTGCACATTTTCCTCCAAGTGCAGCATGAGTGTTTTTGCTTAATCTGTGTGCTCTCGCTTTTAATTCGTTTTCGTTTCTAACTTTCAACTTTAATTTATGCTATCACTCTTTTCTCTGTTATTGTGTTTCAGACTTTTTGCTCTCTCTGCTCAACAATTCAAAAGGTAACACTTGAGGAAAAATTGTGAAATTTAGATAGAATATTACCATGCTAATTGGGTTGAATTAATTTTAATAAGCTGATATAAAACATTTTACTTGCCAGGAGATGGTACGTAGAACTTGATTGATGAACATATGTTAGTTGTTTCACATAAATTCAATGAATACACCCTTTTTTGTTAGCAGTGACAAAACTCATATAACTGCATAGATTTTAAGGCTATTTGATCAAATACATCCTCCTCAAATTTTGTTCCTTTTTACCTTGTTAATTGGTAAAATGATATTTTTTTAAAACTGGCTATTAAGTTGCAATGTTTTGATTCTTGGTCTTGCAGTTAACGAATAAAACACCAGAGAAAAAGAGGCTACACGTTAAAAGACAATTTATGGGTAAAGTCCTGACTTTGATCAGCTATTTGATGTTGAGAATGTGTTTTCCTTACTTATTTAAATGTCTTGCATTCCCTATTAGATAATAACTTTCACTATGTTCAATTCAAAGCATTGAAATTCATACACTATACATATTGAAAATGGTAAATTCAAAAGTTGAAAGGAGTATAAATTGAATGGTACAGTTTAGCTTCTCTCGCTCTTTGACTTTTACTTCAAATACCAATATGTATTTTCAAATATATTGGTGAGTAAATTTCGCCATTGTACAACAACATGATACTTTCAATTACATGATTATATTATGAGTAGAGGTAATAAGTGAATTGATAGGCGAGTAGAAAATAAATTGGGATGTCCTGATTTACAAAAGTAGTTACATACTTACATTTGCATAAAAAAAAATCTGTGTTAAGTTGTAATTCTAGAGAACAAGCACTTTTGAATTCTAGAGAACAAGAACCTTTGGTAGATGCTCACATGTGAAGAGCAAATGAATTCTAATATCACCGTTGATGAAATTGTAGTCAATGATGATAATGACGGAGTAAATTGTTTGAGTGTTTAATAATTTATTGAATGTTAAATAATGCTAATAGTGGTTTGACATAAAATTTCACTTTATATATAGATGTTAGATACCAATGCTTGATATTTCCTATCCAAAAGTTCTCCAGCATCTCACAAATGCATCACCACTGCATGAATAAACATTCGATTTTACACTGTTAAATGTAAAAATGCAGCCTACCAGTACATGTCTGATACAGAAGATGCATGTCTCAACATCTTAATGAGGCACATATAGTATGCATTTGATAATATACATCCCTTGTAATTTGATTTGTCACACTCATATGATATGGTTTACGCTTTAAGAAGTGTGCGACTTGATACCTTATCTGGTAGGAATTAATCATATTTGGTACTTGGTATCATGAATAGTATGAACCTTTTTATATTTGGATTCAGCTCATTTTTTGGCAACTTTAGACAATTACTCGCACCTCTTAGTTATGAATTTATGATAAAAGGTGCAAAAGTTCATCAGCTCGATTGCTTTCAAATTCTTTCTTTCCTGGTTGTGACAATATTCCTTACTACCCAATTGCATGACTGTGCTTTTTTAATGATCAGTGCATGACAATAAATTTTCAGTGACAGAACTTTCTTTCCTGTGCATTTGGAGGACTTTCTGGGGAATTTATTAGTTTTTCAGATATCATTATGTAGAGTGGTTCTGTTTGATTCTTTTTTTTCTATATTCTTTTTAAGCTGCTTCAGACATTGTCTCTTAAGCATATCCTCTTTAGATGATTTATTTAGAACTAGAATGGAGACTAAGTTATCTGTCCCACCTATATTTTCAGGAGACAGAATCAGTAGAGCAAGCCAGCTAACCTTCCTTAGGATGAATCACAGAATACTGGGCAAGGTTATAATCATGTCATCCTGATACTCAAGTATTTGATATTTTTACTCACACTTCTATATAGTAGAATGTAGGATTAATATAGACCGGTGGTTGTTAATTCTCAAGAAGAGATATGTGATTGCACATGTAAAGCAACATACTCCTAGGTTTCAAGGATATTAGCTCCTCTTCCTCTTCACTAGGCAGTTTGAGTGCACTTTATATCATATTTTCAAGTAAAATTAGAATGGTTTAGGTTGAAGAGAATCTTCTTTGCAGCTAACTGTTAGTAGTAGTTAAGAAATTACAATTTGAGATGTCTTCCTTATGTATGTCATTAGTTCCACTTCAAAGTAACTAATGAGTCATGGGCATGGTGACTATCCAAAATTGTAGTGGATAGTTGTTTGTCAATCAAACTTTTGTATTTTCTTTGTTAGTCCCAAACTGCTCATAAACATGGTTTAGTCTATGGATAACATTTTACCTCTATTTTCCCATCATGTAACTGCCACGAGCAACAGAGCATTACTCCGACTTCAACTCTTTGAAAACATGACTTCAGTGAAGGGTGATGGAAATCGAAAAAGAGGAACTTGAAGTCTAAACTTCCCTCCAGACTGCCTCAGCTACCAAACAAGCAGGACGTAGATATGAGTTCAGCTGATCAAGATTACGAGTCTACTGAAAGGATAAGCTTGAAAGCAAGAAGGAAATAATTAATTTGACACTTAATAGATAATGCAGCCCCGTGCTGCCAGATATTAAAAATTAGATCAACGACTTCTTTTTAGATTCTGAGATGAGTATCTAGAAAAACAATGAAGTTGTTGTTCTACCAATTTTAATATATTTCCAAGTTTGTGCCTACTATCCCTACATTAGCTACTGATCTTTATCCCTGTATCCTACTGTGATTATTACTGTGTTCAATTTCCTTCACTTTTGTTTGTCTCCGTTCTTCGGCTTCCTTTGATGGTTGTCATTTAGCTTCTTCGCTTTATATGATCTCACAGATAAACATTTTAGGCTTTTGACAGTCTTATTTTGATCAATGTTGAAGACCTCAATATACAATCAGAAAATTCAGTGTTCTTTTACCTGTGTGTTTGTGATGCCATCAAACTGCACCATTTCTATGCTTACTTTCAAGTATGTGTTTTCACCTTGAACAACTGATAATATAATAGTATTGCGCTTTCATTTATTAATTTGTGTTCCAATCTCTTGGATATAAAAGAGAAAGAACATCGAAAGGCATAAAGTTGGGCGACCTTTGTCTAGTATTCTCCCTAAAAGTGAGTTATTTTGACATTCCCTTTACATTGGTTATGAGAAAAAATATTTTTTTAGAACTTTATTTTTGGTTAAATAAATTATATAAATTAGAGTGTTCATAACTCACTATCAACAGGAGTTATTGTGTCGTGTTGAGACTATTTCAGCTTAATTAGAAGTCTTGAATTTAAGCTTATGGTATAGAGAAAATCTTGTTGATAGTAGCACTCCTGAATAAGCTTTGCACTGCCCGAACCAAATCCAGATTAAGCTCGAATTCCAGATTCTCAGTGGCCATGCACTCCTTGGTTGTTTTCTCAAAGGAACTGCTGCCACACAAACCACTTTCAAAAGTTCATCTGCATCAAAGGGATTGTTTTCTTCAACTTTTGGCAGGTAGAGACTCCAACTCATCTCTTCCCACCCCCAAACCCAGAAATAAAATTAATCCTCTAAATCTCCATTGTGTATAAAACGGAGCAGAGAGAGTACTAAGAATAACAAATGAGGGAGTGCACGTGTAATATCACGAAAAGAGTGGTTCAGTGAGGGGTGGGAAAGAAACTCAAAACTCAAAACACGAATCACCTCAAAAGCTTAGAAACCTGTCAGGGCCTCGAGCATTAGTTAGCCTTGTGAAACAAGATAGAGAACAAAACACCAAGAAATAGAACTTTCTCCAAAATCTCACAGACACACATGAAACCCGACCCCAGATAGCAGCAAAACCCCACCTCGTTTCTCTTCCCCACCTCTTTTCCAAACAGCCGACCCAAAACCCCACCTCGTTTCCTCATCAAATCACCACTGTTCCACCACCCAAAGCCACTGGAAACAACCTCCGAAAATGCCATGAAACCCGACCCCAGATAGCAGCAAGCTTACGAGCTCGAAACCAACAGCTTCAACGCTACTAGACAAAAACAATCAGCTACTAGCAGCTTCGAGCTCCGGCGCACTCGCAAAGAGGCAGACCCACATCACTTCCTTTCCCTCTTTCTTACTTCATTTTATTTTAGTGGGTTTGGTTTGATTACAATTAATTTTATATGTTGCTGCTCATTATTGTCCTCATTTTTATGTTGAATTGTGTTTACATTTTAGTTGATTTTTGTGTTCATATGCTTTGTTCAAATTCTTGTTTGATGCTCTGTTTATTTTAATTATGGTTGTTGTTTTATTCTTATCCAATGTCCTGTTTTCTTTAGTTGTTGTTTTGTTTTTTCATTTGGTTACTGTTAGTATGAGGTAGCTGGGAATTGACATAGCAAATTTATGGTCTCTGAAGCACTGCAACAGTTTTTCATGGCTACCAAACTTGCATGTTCATCATCTCTGCCATGGATTTGGGTGATTGAAGCACTGGCAAGTTCCAGTGAGATAGACACATCTTTACTCATCAGTATGTGTGAAGTTACAATTCCTTTATTTTGTGGAAGCTGTTGTTGAATTGTGGGCATCAGAGTGTGACTTTAATAGTTCATGCATAACAGATTTGCTTAAGAGGACTCCTGAAATCTCTGATGATCTGGGGAGAAATGCAAGGGAAATGGTTTCCTTGAGAGTTTTAGAGAGTTTATTTGTTCGGAAAAACTCAGATGCAAATAGTGTTGCTTCAGTTCCAGGTGAGAAAGTTGAACT
>JAJOOR010023915.1:0-19025 GCA_036250505.1 Solanum acaule
AAAATTTCACCTAATTTGATATTTGTGAGTATAATTTTAAAATTACGATATTCAGGTTTGGATCTGATTTGAGATATTAGTACAATTTGTTATTCAGTATTTTTAGAATATCAAATTATTTACTTAATGAAGATCATATATCAATAGGTTCATTATTCATTAGTACAAGTTTAAAGAGTAAGTTAAAGATTAAACATAAACAACTCAAAATACATATGTATTTTAGTTGTGTCAATTTGTTTTTCTTGAAGTCTTCTTATTTGTTGATCTTTTATTACTCCATATCTCCACATCAAAAATAAAAATATTGGAGCAATAGTACTAACTTTGTAATACAATTGGCTATAACTTCAATATGGTATTACTGAAAATCGTACCAAATCAAAGTTTGATTTATCGATTGTTGAATTACTAAACCAAAATTTAAAAATTTTGTATTCCACTTCTATTTTAAACAATCAATTATCAAATTACCGATCCCAAAATTTAAAAATCCCAAATCAAATACCAAACATCCACTTTTTTATTAGACGTAAAAATTAAGATCTGTAAAAAGTAAACAAACCTGGGAAAATCCGAGAAGACCATCGAAAGGCCCTTTGCTTGTTATATACTCACACACATACGAAATGCATTCTTCTAAGTTCTCATATTCTGTAAAATCCTGAGAGCAGGTAAATCATTGTTAGTAAAAACTACTCCAATGTGTTGTGGTGCAGTTGTGTGACTGCTCCATTCAGAGGAGGAGCTAGGTGAAAGTTTGTGGATTTGGACGAACCTAGTAGCTTTTGTTTAGATCTTGTATTTGTACTAAAAAATTAAATAAATATATGTCTATTAACTTGTGAAGCACCAACAAGGGTTGTGGTGGAGTGGTAATTAAGTACTTCTTCATCCTTAACCAAGAGGTTTCGAGTTAGAGCTCCCTTGGGTACGGAGTCGCCTTTGTTAGGGAGCGCTTTACCCCTCAATGTGGGACTTCCCGGCGCGAATCCGGATTTAGTCGGGCTCCGGGTACCAGACATCGAGTGGAAACCAAAAAAAAAAAAAACTTGTGAATTTGGTTCAGTGGTAAAAAAGTGATTGTCATATGGCTCCACCCTTAACCACAGATCTCGGGTTCGAGACTGGATATGGAGAAAATCTGTTGGGAGCGCTACTCCCGAATTTAGTCAGGGGTCCAATATGAACTCCGAACACCAGGTGGAAAACCAAATAGGCAAGAATGAATTAACAAAAAGATTTCAAAATTACTTTTACAAGACAGTGGAATTAGATATGGAATTTCTCGGCAATTCTTTGCTAATTCGTTGCTAAAACGCTATTAGTTTATCGAATCTTCATATAATATTGCTGTTAATTCATAGCTAAATGAAATTAGCATGAAATTTTTGTTGTTTAGCTACGCGTTAAGGCACGTATTTACCTCATTATACTGGAACCACTCAAAATATGGTGGTGGAAATATGCCCTCAATATCTGATTTCCCCCCTGCTGCAAATATTCCATCTGGGAATTCCTGCCAATAAATATTCATTTATAATTTCAAAAATTAACTTTGATGTGTTACATAATCAACAAAGAAAATATAATTAATTAAATATAAAAATGTAACATCATACCATTTCAAAATGAGCAAAAATAGAAGGATCCCATTTGCTTAATTGTTTTTTTAAGAAATTTCCACTAGTTCTAAATCCATGCAAACAAAGAATCTTCATCTTTTTTTCTCCTATTATCTCGTCCATCCTCTCACAAATGTGGTGAATTAAGTTGAAAGTTGAAGAGTACTGTATATATATCTAAATACTCAAGAATCCAACTACTCACTTTGACATAATTAAAGCGACGTATCAGATTTATTTGAACTCAATATTTTTAACATAGAGTTTATAAATATGTATAAAAATTACTAAAAGTTACCATAAATATGAATAAATAACTTTTTAAAATATCATTAATTAATACTAATATATTAATAAAAATTATATAATTTAAATTTTGAATTCGATTCTCTACCAGTAAACCAAAAATGTAAAGGGGGTCTATTTACTATTGGGGGAGTTAGGTAATAAGATTGGCTGGCAGGTGAACACGTGACTCTCAACAGCCATTGGGCCTTTCCAACTATCAGGTATTTACTTTTTAAAATTAAGAGAAAAAATATAGAAAGAAGACATAAAATTATCATTGAAGTTATTTTGAATTTTCAAAAAAACATCTTAATTTTATGAGCGTTTTATTATCCCATAAAAATATTGAATACCTTTATAAAAAGAGTATTTTGACCCATTTTCTCACCTGTGAGCTTGCTCGTGATGCTACCCTTTTAATTAATTCAATTTAAATTAACCCTACCCAAATCGTTTCAAAAAGAAAAAAAACTCTTTCTTTCTTTTGTTTTCCATTTATTAGTTTGTCTCTTCGTTTTCTTCAATCAGAGTGATTGTTGAAGATCATTTGCTTCTATTTCAACATTTTTTGGTCAAAATTCTTGGAGAACTAACTGAGTAAGGAGTTGAAGGTTAACTTTTCTTATGTAAAATGTGTATTGACAGATAAAGTTTTAAGGATAAAGAGTATTCAAATAAATTATATTTTCTCCATCCAACCAATTAGCTAAGAAAATTACTTGAGACAATACAAAATGTTACTATATAAAAAATTGACTTTGCATGAGAAGATGACATTCCAGGATCTGATCTTATCGTAGAAACAAATCGCTCTTTGATTTAGTATTCTCTTCAATACCGTCGACTCATCAAGAGCCCAAAATTCAAAACAGATTTAGAAGCAGCCCAAAGAACTTATGTATCATATCTCCAAAGGAAGATTATACCAAAAAGTAAAGACACCAGCCAATTTGTTATCATTTTGGGGAGATGATGCATTTAAATGAAGTAAATAATTGATAATAATAAAAAATTAAAATGTGATACTTTTAATTGGTTTTTGGCAACAAAAATAGATTTTCACACGCGTCATCTGCGTGTTTCACACACATAGTGAGAAAATAGGTCAAAATGGTCCCTTCATAAAGGTATTCAATACTTTTATGGGATAATAAGACGTCTGCAAAGTTAAGGTGTCTTTTTGAAAATTTAGGACAACTTCAGTGGTGACTTTATATCTTTTCTCAAAAATATAATGCAACTCTTGAAGTTGTCCCATATTTGTACAAAGACATCTTAATTATGCTAACATTTTATTATCCTCCTAAATAATTTTAAACTAATACTATTATATTAAATTTTCGACCAATTTCAAATTTTAAAAAGCAAGTATTATTACATGCCAATTATTACATGACAAGTATTAATGTAATATAAAATATATATTTTTTCATTTTAAGTTTTTCTTGATTTTTTTCTCTCTTACTTTTTGACTTGCTATTTTTTTTTTACTTTAATTTTAAATAAATGGAAAAATGTTAAAAAGAAATGTCCTTAAAACCATGTGAAATGAATAAAGATATGACTTTGACAATTAAAAAAAAATTCTCAAGTTGTAATACGTCAAAATATTCTATAATTGTTATAGGTGCGGTTTTATCCTTAACTTATGGTTGTTAGTTACAATCTTTAATTAAATAAACTTAATAATATGTATATAACTAACATTTACAGTGGATAGATGTATCTGAATGCGATAGATATATATATCCGATGTAAAAATTATGATAAGATTTGTAATTATACAAATTGAAGGGAATGGAGATAATTAGATACAAAATTAGTAAAATTTGTGTTGTTTACCCTAACTTAATTGTAAAGTATAAGTGTAGTGAATTCAAATTCTATTTTTCGATCTAACCAAAATAAAATAGTCAAACACCAAATCTAAAAACTAAAATCCAAAATTTTAAAATCGAAACCCATCGATCAAATCAAAAAATCAAAATCAAAAGTAAAAAAAATCAATTGATTGTTTTTTTTTGGATTTGAATAACAATATGTCCCGCCTTAATTAGGTTTAACAGTTTCAGCCTCGCATTCAACTAATTCTCAAACTTCAATCGGAAGCGAACTTACAAATTCGAGTGACAATGCATCAAGAGCTATGAAAATAATGTAGATCTAAGTTCCTAATTGTGAGTATAAAGTGCACCATACTCATGTCCAAAAAGTAACCGCATATGGCACATCATACACGTATGAAGCACCAAAAATTTAGGAAATATAATTAAGTTTTATTTTTAATTAATTTTTTTTTTTTAAATCTTTTAAAAAGATGATCAAATTTGCTAAAACTAAAAATTATCATAAAAGTTGTCAATGTTTTGATTTTCTTTTAATTATATATAGAGTGAGGTAAGGAAAGATTTAAGAATCAAAATTTTAGTTAAATTTAAATAGTACATTTTAGGAATTCTTATTTTTTTAGTTAAGCCGTTTAGTTTAGATCCGAAAAAAATTGCTTAGTTTTATTTTCCATGTTTGTCTGTTAGAATTCACCTATATATATATCTCTATAAATAACAAAATTCATCTTCACTTTTCTTCCACTTTACTGTTCTTCTTCACTTTTATAGTAATCAACTAATCATATTTCAGATTTTGGGTATTTGCTTTGTCGTTGAAAATTATTGGTTAGATTTTCCCTTTTAAGCACTTCATATTCTTGGTTTAATTACTCCTATTTATCTTAATTAATTAAAACATTAGTATTAATTAAAAGTGTCCATAGAGTACTCTTCTTCTCTATATATTGAACAAGTTTAATTTTAATTAGCTTTTGCCTCTTAGTTTGGAGAGAACACAACAATATGGGTGATCTTGTACACACGGTACAATTTGTTTTTGGGATTTTTGGTGAGTTAATTTCATTTTATAATTATTATTTTTTTTTAAAATTAATTTCTGGTTGACTTTTCCTTCTCATTTTGCTCTTTTTTTTTCTGCTAATTAACAGGAAATGCTGCTTCTCTCTTTCTCTTCTTGGTACCCATGTAAGTTCTCAACAACACTTCTCATAATGTAAAAAAGGGTTTTCTTCAATTCATGCAATTTCCTTCATTTTAATTAATATGGCACTTTTCGAATTTCACGGGTGAATCAAATACTTCTAAGTAAATTGAAATAAATGATCGCTTGGTAGCTGAATAGAGTTATACATGTATTAGTAATATGGGTATAAGTTATGCATATTAATTATGTATATATTAGTTATGCATGTATTAACAATGTGGGTATTAATTTTGCATGTATTAGCTATACAAGTATTAGTTATGTAGTGTTTAGTTATGCGGAGTTTAGTTATACATAAGTTATTTCTTTGGATGTATGTTTTTTATATTAAAAATTAGTAAAATTATACATTTTCTAAATTAAAACATTTCTTTAATTATGTAGAAGAAGAAAATAGTCAAGTGGGAGTGATAAGGATAATATTGTCATTTTAACTCAGATGACATCGTTTTGAAATCAAAAATTTTATTTAGTTCAATATTTCTTAGAAATTGACACTTTAAATTCAGATAAATCATATATTGTAAGTTTAAAATGTTTTTTTTTCTGTATTTTATGATGACCAAACTTAATTAAATAAAGAGAACTATTAGCCCATTTATCTTTGCTCCATCATAATTTTTTTACGCAAATATTCTATCCCTGACTATTAATAATCAGTGGAACTGTTTCTTTTTCTTTTTAAGTATTAGATATTAATTTCAATGAAAATTAGTATTTTGATTATAATTTATACACACTAATACTACAAAAATTCTAATATTAATATATTTTGTTTGATTGAATTTAGGTACACGTTCAAGAGGATCATCAAGAACAAATCAACGGAACAATTCTCTGGCATACCTTATGTTATGACACTTCTAAACTGCTTGCTTACTGCATGGTAATTAATATGGGTGTATATATCCACCCTATATCAAGGGGTGTCATCTCACATTACTTCGTTCAAATTTTTGGCTTATTTTAGTGTAAAAGTTTATTTATAAAGTTACTGATTTAATGATTGAATGAAATATAGGTATGGTCTGCCATTTATAACATCAAATAATATCCTGGTAGCAACAATCAACGGAGTTGGGGCTGCAATTGAATTAATATATGTGTTTATTTTTCTCTTATATGGACCCAATAAACAGAAGAGAAAAATCTTAGTAATATTTGTGTTGGTCCTTATTGCTTTTGCTACCGCAGCAGTTATTTCCATAAGTTTTTTTCATGGAAAAAATAGGAGGTTTTTCTGTGGTATGGCTGCTACCATCATCACCGTCGTCATGTATGCATCTCCTCTCTCTAATATTGTAAGCACTCTCGATACTCCTTAAAGTCATAATACATAAATATGACCCTTAACTTGGCTTTAGCTGACAATTATGACTTTTTAACTTTAGTCATGTGTAAAAGTAGATACTTAAACTTGTATAAAATTGAACAGATAGACACATTCAACCTACATGACAATTTTGTGTCGTATATAGCATTATATGGGTATTATGCCACGTGGGTCACATGTGTCTACTTGTTTAAGTGTCTACTTATGCATACACAAAGTTGGAGGCCATAAATATCAGCTAAAATCAAGTTAAAGGATGTATTTATGTATTATGTCATTTTAATATATTATATGCACCGTAAATTGTGTTCAAAATTTAGTACTAATGAAAAGATAAATTTGTGCAGAGACTAGTAATTAGGACCAAAAGTGTGGAGTACATGCCTTTCTTCCTATCGTTTGCTGTCGTGGTATCTTGCACTAATTGGTTTATCTATGGCATGCTAGGAATGGATCTATTTATTGGAGTAAGTATTTACCAAGACGGACAAATTTTGATCTTTTTCAACTAAATATCAAAATTCATCGTTATTTCTATTTAGCGATGATATTATCAAAAAATATTATTAGGTACAATAATTTAATGATGAAGTTAGTAATTAATTTCTTTGTACTTTGCAGATCTCAACATGTATTGGCTTGATTTTAGGAGTAGTGCAGCTGATTTTATACTTCATTTACCGTGAAAAGAAAACATCAACGGCTGTGGATGAGTTCCAATATGCTTAGTTGTTTTTATGATAATCAAATATTATATAAACATGGTCAAATATCTATGAACTACTATGAAATATGTATATGATGAAATATGACCATTTATGAGTTTAAATATTTATATTTACTCATTTTGTAACACGAACGTGTATGTGTATTCCGAGCCTAGTATAATTATGGTAAAATAATAATATTAATATTATTAAAATAGTGCTTTGAGTAAGTAATTACATAAGAAAGAATAAGTACAATTTGTTTTTTGTAAATGATGATCAATATGAATTGTCATATGGTAACTTGTTTATCAAGGTCAAAATAATTTACATCATATAAACATACAAATATAACAATTACAGTATAAATTTGATTGAAAATTACAGTTTCTTTGGTAGCATTATTTTTTGCTTCTATGATCTCTTCCATCCACCCACAAAGACACTTCCCTCAAAAATGTGCAGGGTGAATTTATCTAACTACTCACTTTGGCATAATTAAAGCCAGCAGGTGAAGATGCATGATGCATCTCTAGCCTATCAGGTTTATATACCCTTTAAAGGATAAATTATCTATATATACACATCTTTATTTTCCATAATTTCTATTATTCCCTACCATTTTAAAATATTTCTAAAATCCCTCTTTTTCCTTTCAAACCCCATTGTTCTGGATACATAAAGTTGTACATGTTTCTCTTCCTATTTTTATTCCCTATTTCACTCCCTCAATCTCTTCCTATTTTCACTCCCTCAATATCTTTTAATTTTTACTCCCTCAATCTTTACTTTCTTCATTTTTTAATTTTCAGATTTGTTCTCTCTCCTTTTTTCAGTAAGATCGCTCCACAATTTTTTTCAAAGAACCTAAGTAATTTATAATTTTTATTGGTGTGTATCTGATACATTAGTTTCATAGAAAAAGGAGGTATTCAGAGAGCGAGACGAGATTTCCAGGTTTCTTCATTTGCCTTCTCCGATCTCTGTCAATGGAGAACTCCCGCCGTTAGTCTCTTCTTCCAAGCTTTCTCTACTCTCCAACATCTTATTTTTCTTCTTTAACTCCCAAAACCCTTGTTGTTCCAGAAACAACCAATGGTTTGCCTCCTACCGAACCTGGTAAGATCGAGATGTACTCCCCGCAGTTCTACGCTGCCTGTACCTTCGGTGGTATCCTCAGTTGTGGTCTCACTCACATGGTTGTCACTCCATTCGATCTCGTCAAATGTAACATACAGGTACGAATTGTGTTCATCTAATTTGTGTATCAGTTAAATTCTATTAGTCAATGTGTATCAGATACATCATAAATGGTTTTAATAACTACTTGATTCAAAATTTTATTAAAGTGTACCAGATTTATTCATAAGATACATTACAAGTTACTAATTTATATGTTTGTCATTGTTTGTATCACTATTAAATGTTGGACATTATTTTGTATCATGTGTAAGTGTTCAACAATTTTTGTATCAAATTAAATTGTTGGCAATTAGTGTATCATGCCTAAGTGTTGGGCAATTTTTTATAATTTGTTCCTGTTTGTTTTATTGTGTATCATGTGTAACTGTTTGTTAATTTTGTATCATTATTAACATGTTGTTGTTTTTGTATCATATTTAACTGTTTGTCATTTTTTGTCCATTACAATCTTTGAAGTATGTGATCAAATAAATTCAAACTCACTCTTTGAAGTTTGGTTCTACATAAAGCGTGAGTTTTATGTATCGTATGAAATTTTCGACTAATGGATGAAACAAAGAGAACGATGAACATGAAGAAGAAATTTAATTTTGAATATTTTGGTTTGTTACTCTATATGATGAATTCTTGACACTAATTTGAAATGGAATAGCGTAATTTATGGAATCTTAATTTGATTTTCAGTTTTTTTTCCCCCTTAATTAGTACAACAAATGGATACTATGAGATCTTAATTTGATTTTCAATTGTTTTCCCTTAATAAATGCAACAGATTGATACATAATGTATCAACAATAATGTATCCAGATCCTAATATATGTATCCAAAATGCCTAAAAAACATGAGATTTGTGTAATTAGAAAAACAATAGGGATAAAAGGTAATTTAGATTTTATACTAAGAAATTTATGTAAGTTATACTTATTTAAATTCAGTACTTTCAGTGTAGATTGTAGAGTTTATAAGTATATACAAAAATTTACTAAAAGTTACAATAAATATGAATAAATAACTTTAAAGATATTATTTATTAATATTAAAATATTAAAAATTATGTAATTTTAATTTTGCATCCAGCCCTTGACAAAGTAGACCAAAAAATTAAAGAGGGATCTATTTACTATTGGGGGAGTTAGGTAATAAGATTGGCTGGCAGGTGAACCCGGAACTCTCAACAACCACTGGGCCTTTGCAATTACCAGGTATTTTAAGGAAAAAAAATACATAAATACATAACTTCAAATATCATAATCTATAAAAAAAAATTACCATTAAAAAATTTACAAAAATTTCTCTGGGATATATTCTTATCTTCTCTCGAATACATCTCTATTTCTCTCGGATACATTCCTCCTATTTAAGTAATATATTGTTTGCAATGTATTGAACAATCAATGAATGTATCCGAGAGTAATGAAAAATCCGATAATTTTATAATTAAAATAACTTCCGAAATAGAATATAATTAGCTCCCAAATATATAAAATTTATGTACATTATACTTATTGTAAATTAATATAAACATATGATATGTGCCATTCAAACACAAATTATCATTTAGTCTGAAATATGTCTCTTTTTGTCAAAGATATTTGATGTGATTCACATATTAAATATAATTATGTATTAATTAGT
This sequence comes from Solanum acaule, assembly GCA_036250505.1. Taxonomy (NCBI): domain Eukaryota; kingdom Viridiplantae; phylum Streptophyta; class Magnoliopsida; order Solanales; family Solanaceae; genus Solanum; species Solanum acaule. Next base: position 9,846 of record JAJOOR010023915.1, read on the forward strand.
ATAACTATTTTTAGAAGTTGTGAGTCAGAATTTTCCACAATTATTATAAGTGATTTTCTCCTTAATTAGATAAACTTAATTCACAAATCAGTATGATAAAAAAGAGAAAAGTTAATCTTGAATGTGAATCTTCATGAAACTAAATATGAATTTATATAGACAAGATAGAGGAACATTATAAGACATTATAAATTTACAAATTAAAGTTTGAAGGTTATATTATGGACATGAATATTATTAAAAGTAAAAATAAATGAGGTGTAAGTCATGGGTAATAAAAAGAATGTGGAGAGTTTTTGTTGTAAATGTTCCTCCATTAATAAAAAAATTATTTGTAACAAATTAAGTAATTTACTTTTATAATACAATAATTAATTTAAATAAAAAATAATGCCAAAAAAATAGAAACCATAGAGAGGTGACACATCACCTTACCGTCCAAAAACTAGAACATATATATACTTTATACTCAAGAGACACGTGTCATAATCTTATCCACCGACCTGACAGTTATAAAATATCGGATCAACGGATAAGATTGCGCCACATGTACCTATTTAGTTTTCCGTTAAAGTGAAGGACATATATGCCCTAGATTTTGAACGGCAGGGGCACCACTGTCCCAAAAATATAACGGAAGGTATCTACATACCATTTACGATAGTTCAGAGGGTATATTTGTCCTTTTTCTAAAAATTTAATAAACCATTAAAATTAGTAAAAAATTAGAGATTGAAGTGTTACTATCAAATAAAAGAAATTATTTTTTTTCTAACTAAAATTTACTAACAAATTTATGATATCATCCATATATTCCCGTTGTTTATGCTTGCCAAATTAGATGACTGCAAATTGCAAAACTTGCCATCCAACTCTTTGAAAATCGTAAGGAAATGAATATGGTTTTTTTAAAAATAAAATAAAATGGATACATCTTGTTGATATTCTGTATCTGTTTTGAGTCTATTAAATTATATTAAAATCGAAAAGTTTTACTTTACCAAGTAAAATATTTTACACTAAACGTCATTTCATTTCTAAAGTTCGAATTCGAATCAGAACTTAAAATTCTTTGTTTCATTTTTTGCTATAATTTGTTTAAACCAAAAAGTATAAGAAGTTAATACGGCTTGAAAGAGAATATTAATTAGTCGATAAATAATTGAAAAGCTTAGACTACAATGGATCTTGACGAGAAACTAATTCATAATTCATCATCACAAAATTCTCCCACTCGATCCTAATTAATTTTATAAGTAGATAATTTTAAATTTGTTTTGTTCTTTTTGAATAATTCATTTTTATAAATATAATTTTTGAGAGGTAAATATTAGTTTCGCTTTCATTGCGATATAAATAGTACTTTTGATTCCTCTTACACAGTATGGTGGACAAAGAAGAGTTCCCACAGTACCGTCCCATTGCCATACCTAATTTCAGGTGGATGTTTACTACCACCAACCATGTGATAAAAGAAACTCTAAACTCACACTCTTTTTGCCATTTGAAAATAAAATAAAATTTGGTTTTCCTTTTGCCTTTCTTTTTAATAATAATATACTCGATCTAGTCATTCTATAAGTAGGATCTGAAAAAAATGGTGTATTTGTATCCCGTAGAGAGACTATTTCTAATATACCTATTGTCTTTCTTTATATTCAAAGAAAATAAGTGCTCATTTGGGGTGTGTTTGGTATGACGAGAAATATTTTTTAATTCCTTACGTATTTTGTAGTGTTTTATAGTAAGTGAATACAATATCATTTCAAGATCATTTTTATATGTAATTTAGCAAAAATATTGTGTGTGGAGGGGGGGAGCGGAGAGTGGGGGTTTGGGCGGGGAGGGGGGGGGTAGAGGAGTGACAATTAACTTGAAATCTCACTTAATTATGAAACTTGTTTTTTTTTTCTATTTTCATAAGAGATGTGATTTTTCTAATTTTTAAGAAACTTCATTTTCTAAAAGAAATATTTTTATAAGTATTTTTTTGGGAAACTTCATACCAAACACACCCTTATAAGTGCAGTCAACAGCTAAGCAGTATAATATGAAGACTAAACATTAAAATACTTGATTAATATAATTATGATAAATTAGCATATATACTTTTGATTAATATAATTATGATACATAGTTCGACGCTCTAGCATATAATACTTGAACACTTGGTGCCTGAAACAAAAAAATAAATAGGGGACTTAATTGGTTGTAGATTTTACTTTATATATGTTTATATGCATATAAAAGTTTTAGATAGTGTGTATTTTTAGTGTATTTTTTAAATGTTTTTTCGAGATAATATCACACACGGTCACTCAACTAAAAAAAAAAATTCTCAAAAAGTCACTCAACTATGAGTTATTTTCTCAGAAAGTCATTCAACTATGAGTTATTTTCTCAGAAAGTCACTCAACTATGAGTTATTTTCTCAGAAAGTCACTCAACTATGAGTTATTTTCTCAGAAAGTCACTCAACTTTCTTTTATAACCTCAAAGTCACTCAACTATGAGTTTTTCTCTTAGAAAATCACTTAATTTTCTTTTATAACCTCAAAGTCACTCAACTATGAGTATATTACTTACAAAGTCACCCAACCTATTTAATTAATTTTTTCATTAAAATTTGTTGACATGAAATTTTTATTTAAAATAAGAAATTGTAAAAAATAGAAAAATATCCTAACAAAAGTAGAATTTAAATATTTTAATAAAAATAGGTTTAAGTCGACTAACAAGATCTTCTGCTATCAAAATTTGGTGTCTTTCCAAATTGTTTTTAACTGGATTTTGGGTATATGTTTTTTTTAAAGTTAATTTAAATTTTCCTTTTCAGCATAGGAATAAAAGGGCTCATTTTACATAAAATTTCTTTTTAAAAAAATTAAGGTTCATTTTGTGTACTGTTCCGTTGGAATAAAAATACAACAAAATAATCACGTTTAAAATAGTCTTCGGTTAATGACTAATAGTAATAAAATAATAACAATATTATTATTATTATTCTATTTTTTACTATATTTATTTTTAAATAGAAAATTTTCATGTAAACAAATTTTAATGAAATATTCAATTAAATAGGTTGAGTGACTTTCTAAGTAAAATACTCATAGTTAAGTAACTTTGAGGTTATAAATAAAAGTTGAGTGACTTTCTAAGAGAAAAATCAATAGTTGAGTGACTTTGAAGTTATAAAAGAAAGTTGAGTGACTTTCTGAGAGAAGAACTCATAGTTGAGTGACTTTCTGAGAGAATAACTCATAGCTGAGTGACTTTCTGAGAGAATAACTCATAGTTGAGTGACTTTCTGAGAAAAAAAGTTTTAGTTGAGTGACCATCTGAGATATTATCTCGTGTTTTTTCTAATGCTTAATTTTTTATGCCTTTGTTAGTGAAGGTACGATTTTTGAAGCTTTGCAGCAGTGTAATTTTTTATTTTTTTTTCCTGTCCATTCCTATAGTTTCTTAGTCTAAAAATATATTTATCTCTATATATTTTCTTTCTATCTTTAAAAAAGAGAGAGGAAAAGTCCTACAAGTGAATTGACAACCTAATAAAAAGTTATATGATAATTAAAATTTCTACTTATTTAAGTGATATGTTTTTAACAAAATATGACTAATAGGAGTATGAACCACCAAAGATTTAAGAAATATAATTAAGTTTTATTTTTATTATATTAATTTTTTTCTTTTAAAAAGATGATCAAATTTGCGGACATAAAAATTACCATAGAAGTTGTCAATGTTTTGTTTTCCCTTTAAGGTCAAAATTGCCTCATTTATATTCTCCGTTATATTTTGGGATAAAAAATGCCCTCGTCATTATTTCAAGAAACCATAAATATCCTTAAAAGTTAACAACTCAAACTTTTAGTGACGTGGTAAGCCAAGTGAAACAATTTTGACTATTATCCCTATAGAGATTGAAGTAAAGAAAGATTTAAAAATTAAATTTTTTATCTGTTTTAAAGTATTAAATATTAGGTGTTCTTATCTTGGGATTAGTTAAGCAGTTTACTTTTAGCTTTGGGAAATTTACTTGTAGTTTTATTTCCCACGTTAGGATTATAATAAAATTATATATATATATATATATATATATAAATTACAAAATTTCATCTTCACTTTTCTTCCACTTTACTATATATTCTTCTTCACTTTTATAGTAGTAAATTATTTCAAGTTTACGTCGAAATTTCCTTCTTTTTTTGGTTGTTTGCTTTTTGAGTTGTGTATGATGACATCTTTATAATAAATCATGCAATCTTCCCCTATACGTTTGAAAATTATTGGATAGATTTTCCATTTTAAGTACTTCATATTTTTGGTTTAATTACTCCTATTTATTTTTATTAAAATATTAGTATTAATTAAAAGCACATAGAGTACTCCTCTCCTCTATATATTGAACAAGTTTAATTTCTATACTGAATAACTAACTAGCTCATAGTTTGTAGAGACACAACAATATGGGTGGTCTTGTACACACTATACAATTTGTTTTTGGGATTTTTGGTGGGTTAATTTCATTTTAATTCCATTGTATAATTTTCTATTTAATTAATTAATCGAATTTTGGTTGAGTTTTGTTTTTCTTTTGCTTTTCTTTTTTTTTCCTGCTAATTAACAGGAAATGTTGCTTCTCTCTTTCTCTTTTTAATACCAACGTAAGTATAATTTTCATCAACATTTTTCAGAATGTAAAAAGGGGCTTCTTTTTGTAAAGAAATTCATGTTTTTATGTATATATTCATACAATTTCCTCCTTTTATTAATTAAAATTAATAGGATACTTTTCAAATTTCGAGTGTCAAGTAAATACTTCTTTAGTAAATAAAATTAATAAATTTATCCCAAATAATGACAAATCATTTTGAAATTTTAAAGAAAATTAGTTCAATATTTTTTGGAATTAACACTTTAAATTTAGATAAATCATATATTGTAAATTTACTTTTTTTTTATATTCTTTGGTGATCAATCTTAATTAGGTAAAGAGAACTATTGGCCCATTTATCTTTTGTCAACCACTTTTTTTAGTATCATTATAATATTTTTTTTCCGCAATTATTCTATTCTTGACTATGAGTAATTTGTGAAACTATTTTTTTCTCTCTAAGTATTGATATTCATTCTAATGAAAATCATTATTTCGACTATAAGCTATATATACACATTAATAATATAAATAATTTTAATTTTAATAAATTTTGTTTGATTGAATTTAGGTATACATTCAAGAGGATCATTAAAAAAAAAATTGACAAAATAATATTTGACATAATTTCTAAATTATTGTTACTAGTACATAAATATGTATTACGAATATCTATAAATATTTGAAGTCATAAATGTTCGTATTTAACCATACACATTTCACAGATATCTGACCATTTTTTATATATTTTTTACAATATTTTGGTTATCATGAAAACACGTAAAAATATATATCAAGAATGATCAGATATCTATATATGGAATATGAACATGTATGAGTTCAACTATTTATAGATATTTGTAATACAATCTACACGCATGAATTTGTATAGACATAAAGAACATGAGTTTCTTTACCAGAAGAAACTCATTTTTACATTCTGAAAAGTGTTGTTAGAATTATACTTACGTGCGTACCAAGAAGAGAAAGAGAGAAGCAATGTTTCCTGTTAATTAGCAGAAAAAAGAAAAGCAAATGAGAAGCAAAATTCAATCAGAAATTAATTAATTAAAAAGAAAATTATACAATGAAATTAAAGTGAAATTAACCAACCAAAAATTCTAAAAATAAATTGTATAGTGTGTACAAGACCACCCATATTGTTGTGTTCTCTACAAGCTAAGAGGTAGTTAGTTCTTCATCAGCACATAAATTAAATTTGTTCAATATATAGGGAGAGGAATCTTTTATGTGCTTTTGATTAATATTAATATTTTAATCAAAATTAGTAGAAGATTGATTCTCATTGGAATGAATATCTAATATTTTGAAGGAAAAAACAGTTTCTCTGATTACTCGTAACTAGATTAAGGGAAAATGACATGATATGTCTTTTAACTTTGTTATTCAGAGTTGATATATCCCTTATTGTAAAAGCGGCTCATATATATTCTTATTGTTCCACAAATAACTCACATATATCCTTTTCTTTAATAGAAGTGAAAAAATAAAAAAAAATGGTTTTAAAAAAAAACATTCATGTTGGGGTTTATTTGATCCTTTTCACAAGTATATATTTTTGTTTGGCTTCTTTAATTCAATGAATAATTTCAATTTATTATTTTGATTGTCAAATTTATTTTTTCACTTTCTTGTAAAATTTATCATATATGCCCCAATTCTTTTATATCTAATTATAGTATATTCAGAACAAAAATTAGTTACAATTTTTTCATTATTTTCCATTCACACTTTTTTTTATTTCTTATATTTTTTTACTTCTTAAAGAATGAAAGAAAGAATTAAAATATGAATAAGAAACTCAAATAATAATCACTAAAATTAATTAAAAAATCTTGTGTGAAATGGATATATACTTATGAATTTATTTAAAATTAAAAATTTAAAAACAAATTTAAATTAATTTTTTTAACTATTAAATTAAAAGGTATATATGAGCCACTTTTGTAATTATAAGAATATATATGAGCTAATGAGTACTCCCTCCGTTCCATTTTATGTGAGGTAGTTTGATTCAGCAAGGAATTTAAGAAAGAAAGGAAGACTTTTAAAACTTGTGATCCAAAATGAATGATAGAAATTTGTGTAGCTGTAAATCATTTCATTAAAGGTAAAATAAATATTTTATAGTGAAATTGTTACTTAATATAGAAATGTGTCATTCTTTTTGAAACTGACTAAAAAGGAAAGTAAGTCATATAAATTGGGACAGAGGGAGTATTTTTTTTCATTCCATTTTTATAATGATAACGATACACGTGGATCACTTTTATAGGTACTCTCTCCGTCTACTATTGTTTATTATGGTAAGATCATGCACAATCTTTAAGAAAAATTTAATATAAGGTGCAACTTGACTAATATAACCCTACTATCAATCATTATTAAAATGATTTGTACTTTTTGAAAACTGTAAAAATAACTTTTTTTTCACATTAAAGTAGTCTTGTAATTTTAAAATGACTACTTTTTGAAATTAGTAGTTATGTAATTATTAAGGGGAAAATTGAGAAAAAGTGGCTGATTGTTTCTTAATTGTTTAAACTGATAATTAATTTTGGACAACTATTTTTAGTATACCTGACAAACAATAGTGAATGGAGGGAGTAACAAAGAGTATACCAACGAGATACGTCAGACCTTTTTCAATAATTTAAATAGCTATGTGGACTGTGGTAAATGATAATCTAGCAAATCTTTGAGAGCGACAAAATAATGAAATCTGCAATTTCCTAGAAGCTTCCCGCTATATGCTGAAACACAAACTATCAACTAAAAATGATTCCATTCAGCATGTCAGCCAAATAAATTACTATCATTATTTGAAACTCTCTCCATATTGTTAGTTTGTTACAATCATCATATAAAATTGATGAACATTAAATCCTAGTATGATATATAGCGATTGGAGACTTTTCTAATTCGAACTTAGATATTCTTCAATTGAAATTCCTTTAGAAATGAGATTTCAGCGGAGACTCGCTGAACCACGTACAAATTCAAAAGTCCTTTCGAAAACATGTGATAAAATTGGAACGATACAAAGAAAATTAGAGCATTCAGTGCGAAAGCACGGTGCCAGGGTAGATGTTTCAGCTGGAATAAGTCAAGAGAAGCAACAGAAGCTAACGAAGCTGTTAGTGAAAGTGAATATACAGAACAGTGTGGGGCCGGTACATGTAGTAATGTCGCCGGAAAACACCGTCCGGGAGTTGATAAAGGCTGCGATTGAGATTTACGTGAAGGAGAAGCGGCGGCCGTTGTTGCCCAGTAGCGATTCTCGGTGTTACGAGCTTCATTACTCCCAGTTTAGTTTGGAGAGTAAGTTCTCTGTTTTTTTTTTGTCAACTAGGAAATTTTTGAATTGATTCAGGGAACAAGAAAACTTATGTCAAAAGGATTCAACAATTTATATATAAGCACAATTTTATTTTGCCCTATTTATATACATACAATATAATTTTCAGACAAAGTTGATTTAATTGAATTCTATTGCAACTGTGTAGCTAGTTGCAATGTCTATTTGACTAACTATTTTGTTTCATGGTGGGAATGTACAGGCTTGAATCTAGACGAGAAGTTGCTGAATTTGGTGTCTCGAAGTTTCTTTCTATGTCCAAAACCAATCTGTCGTCTTAATTCATCTTTGAAGAACAAAACAAAGGGCACTGAGAAACTTCCAATTATCTTGGGAAAGTTCATGGATCTCTTGATACAAATTGTGATAAATCTAAGTAGTTTTTGGTCAAAATGTCATCTCCAATGGCTTTAATCATATATTTGAACAATCAATGCTGGTGACCAAGTCATGTTTATTACTAAACAATCAAAATGTCTTCTTCTTTTTAGTTTTTTTGTGTGCAACTTACGATTTTACTAAAGTTGCACAAAATGACTATCAATGCTCGATGGAGCTTTCAATGTGATTGGACTCTACTAGTTAAATTTGGTGCAACATGTATTCATCACAAAGATTTCAACATTTTTTTATTTGTAAGTTAATTAAGCCCAAGTTTGCTCAATAAAGAAAATGTGTTATTGAGATTTGCTTTAATGGTCTGTTATTGTAAGTAGAATGGTAGTTTTATATTTTTAATTGTTTTTCGCTATTGGACAAGCAAGTTAAAATTTACCAAATAGACATTCGATATTCAAAACCTTCAATTTCGTTATATACAAATTCAATGTTATTGACAATCAATAGTAGTCAGTAGATGTGTCGATAGCAAGGATACTCACCCGAACACTTTTTTTTTGTTGTACTCAAATGTCTTTATAGGTTAATTTTAGTAATTATTATTTTTAGTAATATACAAATTAAGAGTCTTGTCTAAACTCCTCCATCAATTTTATAGACCTTCTCGAAAAAAGAAAAAAAATGACGATGTTAGGACATAAATGAAAGGCCTTGATACCTTTGTATTAATTTTTTTTTTTATCTATAACAATATACATTCATCATTATAATGATTCACTTTTTTGTGAAACAATCTCTCTAC
>JAJOOR010023916.1:0-29226 GCA_036250505.1 Solanum acaule
CCCCCCCCCCCCCCCCCCCAAAAATCAAAAGAAAAAAAAGCTTCAAAAAGAGAGAAATATCAGTATAAAGTGGGTAATTGTTGTTTTAATAACATTAATAATTGGGCATATAATCAAATAATAACAACAAATAAATAGAGAATAAACATGTATCACGCAACAAGTAAATCACATAACAAAAATATAAAAAAAGAAAATGCATCTTAATATGCACGGGACCTCCTTTTTGCCAGAGGTGAGCCTAAATATAAAAAATAACGTGATTATGATAGATTGATCCAAGCCATTAATTTTAATACAACTCGAGTTTGGGAAATAAAAAGATAATTTTCCCAACTCATTATGTCAAAATTGGCTTGGATCCGTCTATCATCATCACGTTGCACAAAACATGCTTATTGGTAGTTGGGTCGTGAAACCCATCGACATAAGGGCGGATTTCTTAAATGTGGAATCGATACCCGGGATCGATCCACCTAAGGTGTATGCATGCATGACTTAAATTGAGGGTGGCTTAGCTCTATCTTATGTTTTCTATGATTTGGCTTACTAGACACAAGGTTCCCAAGTGGACAACTCGAGAGAGGAGGCTATGCGGTCACAAGGAAAAAGATCTGGACACCCCACGCTTATGCCAACTCTCCTAACTTTTGGGATTTTAAAAGAAATTTGCGGGTGCGCAAAACACACCTTACGTGTACGTGTGATTGTATGAATTTTCTAGAATTGGAGGAAGTATGAACAAAATGACAGTTTATAAAACAATACCAAATATATTCAATTTATATAAAGTAGTAACAAATAAATATTTTAGATAAACAATAACAAATAAGCAGTTTATATCACATAAGAATGAAAAATAAAACATTAGGCATGTAATATAAAGTAAGAAAGTAAGCATATGCTAAAACCTTAATAATTAACCTAAGTCTGTTATGGTTAGAACCTTAAGTCCCCAGCGTAGCCATCATTTCTGTTATGTTGTAATTTTACTGTCTTTAGCAAAATCACTTTTTAAAAATGTTCTAAGTATAAAACAATTTGAGAAAAAATACTTATAAAAGAGTCGCCACTTAAGTTTTAAAGAAATTAAGAAAACTTGATGTTTTGATAACGTCTTAGCTTAGAGTCGATAGTTCCTCCTTGGTTATATGTATTGCATTGTAGAATGGGTTGTTAATTCCTTTCCTACTCTTTTTGTACTAGCTTGAATCTCATTCGAGGATGAATGTTCTCAAGGGGGAGATAATGTAACACCTGGATTTGGAGAAGGGAAAATATTCACTTTGTTAGCCGACTATGCGAAGTAGGGTGCAAACGCCGAGCCACTTGGCGCAAGAGTCACTTGGCGATGCGCCAAGTGGAACCTCTTCGCCTATTAGCCTAATTCCAATGTCTAGGGTTCCAGACTTTAGGCGAGCCTAGTCGGGCTCTCGGTTGCATTTGGTGTGCCACCAAGTTCCCCCTCTTATTGATTAATTGGTCTAGCTCCTAGGTCGACTCACTGTAAAATTCGGCGAGCTAAAGGCTCACTTTGTAAGTCGTCAAGTTGTGTTTGGCGAGCTCCAGCGTGGGTTTTTCTTTGTTTTAAGTTAAGGTCTTAAAAGTCCTTTTCAGATTATTTTATATTCTATACTACGTTGTTTTACCCTTTATCTAAAAAACTATATAAGAGTTCCCCCAAATCTCCCCAATTTAAGATCCATTATCTCAAGAATCTATATGTAGATCAAATCTCCTCTCCAAAAATGTTTCACTCTCTAGAACTGGAAGAAGAAGAAGGAATCAACCTAAGGTTTAAAGTCAAGTCTCAATTCCTCCATTGAAGATAAGAATTTGGATTTGAGGTATGATAGTTCTTATCCATGGATTCCTCCCATCCATGGATGATAAGAACATGAAGAAATGACTATTCCGTGGAATTTATGCTTAGCACCGAGAGGATATTTAGATGGAAGCTCTCCCGTTAGTAGAGGCCGAGTTTCTAGTAAAAATCACTTTATCCCTTACCTATGCACTCCCATAGAATGATTGTCTAGATAGATTTTAGCTAGTGGATCCACTTTAGTTTAGATTTATGGTCCTTACCTTGGCAAGTAAGACAACCCTTTTCGGTGTGGGAGACACTAGGGATCATGTTATAGCTCACATGGTCTCTATGTCGGTTAAGGCTAATTCCGCACCTTAATAATTAACTAAGGTTACTTCCAGAAGTATCTCAGATGTGTTCAAACGCTTTAAAGATGATTAGCTTGCATTAACCATTGTTTTATGAGTTATGTTTTCTAAGTCTCTTATAGTATGTTTAGTTTGGTCAATTGCATGTCATGAAATTAAATGTCCTTTTTTAACAATATTTAAATGTTTTATGCTTAGCTATCATACTTGGCTCATTTTTTTGTACTAACACATACTCTTGCCAACATTTCCCCAAATATAGGGTCTAACAGCCAGGTTTCTCAGTTTAGTGGCTAGTGGTTGATTTTGAAATTTCTGAGTTTTGGTGAGTCCATATGCTTCGTTAACGGATGTTTATTGTTTTACTTTCTTTCATGTATTCTCTTGGGGACATGATGTATGGGTTAGGCCCAATTTCATTCTATTTTACCTGGATAGCAATATTGAGACAAGTGTTTTAGACTTCCACTTTTCTTTATAAAACTATTGGAGTTGGACTATTGTTTTACTCTTATTGTTATATTTACTATGTTATGAAAGCTATGTAGATTGTATGGGGTCCTTCGGGGTTCTATACGTGTCATGACCCGGGAGTACCCCCTAGACGTAACATGGCATACTTGACCCCGAAGGGGTCTCATACAAGCCTCTAGCATCATCATTACATAAAAAAAAGAAATAATGCGGAAAATTTAAAACATTACAATCGAAGTCCAAACTTCACATTTCATAAAGGAGAGTAATAGGAAAATCTAGACTTTGTCTCATACCACCATCTAAAACATAGGAACACAAAGTTTGGGACTTAGTCCTTATACATCAATAAAAGTCTCAACATGAGAAGTACAATAGAACTAAAAGATAGGAAATCCCGTCCTCGAACTTAAGGACTCACCACAGCTTGGAGATAAGCAATCCAAGTCTTCTTCAAAGAGAGTGAGATAATCACCTAGCCGGAACCTACACTCATTAAGATGTAGAAGGAAGAAAGGGTTAGCACATAATATGTACTAAGTATGGAAACATACATAAAAACCTTAAACATGATAAAAAAGGACATTTTTGTTAGAAAAGTATGGCTTTGTCAAGTTTAGAAACCAACATGCATTTACAATGTACAATACAAGCCATAATCACATTTATACTCACTACATGGTAATATAAACACCTTAGAAACCTCTAAGGAATAATTGTGCACTGTATGGTTGGCATCCCATAATACCAACCCTACTAAGTGTCCCCTTGAAGCTCCCTTGGTCATGCATATCACCTTTAAACCTCATTATGATCATTAGTCACCGACAAGGAAATAATCATGAACATTACTTTGAATACAAGGAAAGCCATTCAAAATAATTAACCATTCAAGATATATGTATGCACTCGTATCTCATCACAATAATAAGGAACCCTCCCACAATATCCTACTAAGTCCACTTGTGCAACGTGGGAGTGAAGTCCCATACCCACACTCCTACTAAGTAAACTAACCAAGAGGTCATAGTGTAGTCCATGTTTCATTCACTATCATTCATTTAGGGAAGAATAGCATAACCGACATAGACCATGTGAGCTACATGGAATCCGGTGTCGTGTAACCCTACACCTAAGAAGGTGTCCTACATGCCTAAGGTAGGACTAAGTGTATGGTGTCTAGGTGGATCCAGTAGCTAAGTCCTATCTTGGCACATAGTTATGGGATAGGGAAATTGCTTCTAGAAACCCGCCCTATTGCATTGACGGAGGGGCTTCTATCTCACGAGTTCACTTTGGATGACCCTCCCTATTGCATTGGCGGAAGGGCCTTTACCTCATTGTCCATATCCACTCGGTGCTAAGCATTATCTCCCGAATTATACATAATTCAGTTTTGAATTGCATTTACATGTGTGAAGGAATTATATATCCCTCATTCAATACAATCCATCGAAATAGCTCATAGATTCATTAAAGGTGGGAATGTACTTTCAACCTTAGAATCAACATTAGTGTGTGAGTAAGACTTCCACATTACATTCATAGTGTTTTCATGAGAATCAGACTTTCAATCAACACAATACATCATCATCATCCTAGACTATTCATGCATCATTAAGTATAAGGGTAAGAGACGATCAATACTTTCAACAATACCATACTTTCCACATTAGTCATAGGAGATTTACTTTCTAAGTGAATCAATAGGTCGTACATAACTTTCATAAACATGTACAAACCCTACCAATTTACCCCTTTTCAAGGTCATGAATCATGTCTCACAATTACACCTAAAGTTACTACAATAGGCATGAATAAAATAAGATTGACTAACTAAATTCACATAGAAACATTTCATAGTAATCATCTTGAATCAATACACCCATCACAATACTTGAAATTGGGGTCACGGGGGTGGTTCATGGGTTCAAGGGACATCTTACAATGAAAATTACCATTAAACATCAAATCATCCATAATATAATGCAATTAACATAATAAAATTGTTTTTAGGAAGAACCCATGGTTGGATAGAAACCCTAGTTTTTTTTTAACAATGTACCAATTTGAAAATCAAGAGTTGAAGGGCCTCACGGAGAAACATGTTCCATGAATCAAGGTTCCCATACCTTAATTGAAGCTTTGCCCACGAATTGGAGTTGAGAAGATGGATTCTTGAGCCCTAACCTTCAAGTTCTTGGTGTTCTTCAATGGAGAAACTCTAGAGAGAGAAATATTGAGAGAAAGATGATGTTCTTGGGTTTTTTCATTTATTAATTGGGAGTAACTAAATAGGATAAATTTGGCTTTAAAAAGTATATATAGTTATTAGGAAAAGAGTGGGAGAGTATTGGTCCAAGTTTAGGAAATATTACTTAAAAGCCCTTACTTAAACTTCAATTTTTATGCTTGACCCGCTTGAGCTCGCCCTTTGGCACCCTTGGCTCACCAAGTCACTCAGGCGACTTGCCTAATGACCCTTAAGCTCGCCCATATTTCCAATAAGTTCCCAAAGTGGACAACTCACTTAGGCACTGGGGAGGTATGTTGGGCGAATCGCCAAGCCATTGGGCGACCCTCAACCCATCTCACCCATTTGTCCAGTAGCATAGGCAAGGAGGGATAGCACACTAGGTAACCAAGTGCACTTTGGCACATCGCCAAGTGACTTGGGCGACCATGCTGCCAATCACCAACCTGTCCAAAGAGCGAAGAAGGTTCTCCTTCACCCTTCCTTGATAGTTTAGGTCCTTACCTTCATCCTAGATGTTTACCTTCCTCATTTTAGCTTTAGTTAGGTCTTTAAACATCTCTGGAAGTTACGTAAACATGCCCATTAATCCTAACTCAACTTAGACACCAACTTAAAGTTATACCAACCTACACGATGAGGCTCTAGTTTAGCCTATTGATTTTTTGAGTTGTTACATTATGCCCCCTTAGGAACATTCGTCCCCGAATGACACTTTAAACGTATTAAGGGGATAAAGACTTAAAACTAGCAGCTCATCATACTAGACATCACAAAAGGTACAAATCACAGGAGCAAACATCAGAAGCTCAATGCAACAATAATATGTAGGGACTACATCCACAACTTCATGATGCACCAAAATTTCCATTTCATACAAACATGGCAGGAACTACCTTCTCCAACACCAGCAAGCTCAATCACAACAATATTAAGCCAACAAGTCATTTCATCCCAACATATCTAAATATGTTCATCAACTCATCTCATGAAGTCACATATGTCAACATCATAAACAACACAATTCATCATGGAAAACATATAATTCATGAAAGCTCAATTTGTACTAAACATGAATTTCATCTAGAACATGCCTATTCAAGGAAATCATGCAAAACTAAAACATTACACAAGACTCCCAAAATACTAAGAACTCAAGAGGAATTTCTTACCTCAAGTTTTGATAGGAGTAGAAACAAATAGATGAGGGTAACGGGACTTCATATCGGCCTCGGCCTCCAATGTAGCACCCTCAACTATTAACAAAAGCTACTTCTTTGTTCCTTAATTTCTTCACTTGTCGGTCCAAAATCTCAACCGGGACCTCTTCATAAGAAAGGTTCTCATCAACTCCTAAACCCTCTAAAAGAAGGATGGACACCGGATCACCAATGCATTTCTTAAGACTGGAAACATGAAATAACGGGTGAGCCGGGGCCAATTCGCTTGGCAACTCTAATTCATAAGCAACTTTCCCAATACGCTTCAAGATTCAGTATGGCCCTACATAACGGGGACTAAGTTTCCCCTTCTTGCCAAACCTCATCACGCCTTTCATAGGCGAGATTTTCAAGTAGACCCAATCACCAACCTCAAATTCAAGATTCTTTCTTCTATTGTCGGCATAATACTTTTGCCGACTTTGGGCCATCTTCAACCTTTCTCTAATGCGTCGAACTTTCTCAATGGCATCATAGACTAGTTCAGGACCAATTAGAGCAAACTTACATACCTCAAACCACCCAACTGGAGATTTACACATTCTCCCATATAGTGCTTCAAACGGAGCCATGGCAATGCTAGAGTGGTAACTATTGTTGTAGGTAAACTCTATCAAAGGAAGATGATCGTCCCAATTACCCTTGAAATCAATCACACTTGCCCTCAACATATCCTCCAAGGTTTGAATGGTCTGTTCCGTTTGACCATCCATTTGAGGGTGGAAGGCAGTACTAAGTTTAACATTGGTACCAAGTCCTTATTGAAACGCCTTCCAAAAATGTGAAGTGAATTGAGTACCTCTATCTGATATGATGGATAGAGGAACCCCATGCAACCTCACTACATCCTTGATGTACAACTTAGCATAGTCTTCTGCCGAAAAAGTAGTCTTGACGGAAAGGAAATGGGTTGATTTCGTCATCCTATCAAGAATGACCCATATAGAATCGTGTTGCCTTCTTGTACGAGGCAAAACTCACAACAAAATCCATATTTACCTCCTCCTACTTCCAAGTGGGAATATTCATATCTTGGAGCAAACCTCCCGGTTTCATGTGCTCGGCCTTGACTTGTTGACAATTTGGACATTTGGCCATAAAACCCACTATATCCTTCTTCAGACCATTCCACCAATAGACTTCCCGTAGGTCACAGTACATCTTGGTTGCTCCTAAATCAATAGAATATCGCGAACCATGAGCTTCTTCTAATATTTTCTTCCTCAAACCATCAACATCCATAACAGACAACCTACCTTGGTACCTAAGTACCCCATCTCCCCCTTGGGAGAAAACCTCAATGGACTTATTGAGAACCGATTATTTCAATTCCATCAAATTAGGATCAAGATGTTGCTTAGACATTACATCAACCACAAAGGACGATTCAGAACTATGATGAACGATAAATCCACCCTTGGAGGAATCCACGAATTGGACACCTAGACGGGCCAACCTATGCACATCACAAACAAATTCCTTCTTCTCATATTCTATATGAGCCACACTACCCATGGACATTCTACTTAAGGCATCCCAACTATGTTGGCTTTGCCGGGGTGGTAAAGACACTCATGTCATAATCCATCAAAAGTTCTAACCACCTTCTTTGTTGGAGGTTCAAGTCTTTTTTGCTAAATACATATTGAAGGCTCTTGTGGTCAGTAAACACATCTACATGTACCCCATAGAGATAGTGTCTCCATATCTTTAAAGCAAACATCACCACCGCTAGTTCGAGATCATGAGTTGGATAATTCTCTTCATGAATCTTGAGTTTCCTTGAAGCATAGGCAATCACCTTACCATGTTACATGAGAACACATCCCAAACCCACTCGAGACACGTCACAATATACTACAAACCAATTGGTATCCTCCAGTAAGGTCAACACTGGAGGGGATGTGAGCCTATCCTTCAATTCTTGGAATCTTTTCTCACAAGCCTCCATCCACTCAAATTTGGACTTCTTTTGGGTAAAGGCCGTTAATGGACAGGCGATAGAGGAGAAACCCTCAACAAACCTCCAATAGTACCGGTCAAACCCAAAAAGCTTTGGATGTCGGTAGGACTTAGGGGTCTAGGCCAACTCTTAATCGCGTCCATTTTCTTAGGATCAATTTCTATGCCTATGCTTGACACAATATGACCTAGAAATGCAACCGAACTTAGCCAAAATTTGCATTTGCTAAACTTAGCATACAATTGTTGGTCCTTAAGGACTTGTACTACCATCCTCAAATGTTTCATGTGATCACCCTCACTCCTAGAGTAGATCAAGATTTATTTAATGAAAATGATCACAAATGAATCAAGATATTGTTTAAACACCCTATTCATAAGATCGATGAAGCTACCGGGGGGTTGTTCAACCTAAAAGGCATGACTAGGAATTCATAGTGATCATATCTTGTTTGGAAGGCCGTCTTAGGAATGTCTACCTCCCTCACCTTAAGTGGATGGTAGCCCGACCTTAGGTCAATCTTCAAAAAGTAACTCTCCCCTTGGAGTTGGTCAAGCAAATCATCAATTCTAGATAGAGGGTACTTGTTCTTTATAGTGACCTTGCTCAATTGGTGGTAATGAATACACATCCTAAGGGATCCATCTTTCTTCTTCACAAACAAAATCGGGGAACCCCATGGAGATATGCTTGGTTGAATAAAACCCTTGTCTAGCAAATCTTTGAGTTGTGCCTTCAATTATTTTAATTCGGCCGGAGCCATCCGGTAAGGGGGAATTGATATGGGTTGAGTATCCGGCAAAAGATCAATGACGAAGTCTATTTCCCATTTGGGAGGAATCCCTAGCAAGTCATCGGAAAAGAGTTCTGAAAACTCCCTCACTACAAGGACCGACTCTAAAGGAGGAGTCTCGGACTCAATGTGCTTAACCCTTACAATATGATAGATGCACCCCTTAGAAATCATTTTACAAGCCTTTAGACATGAAGTGAATTGACCTCTAGGGATTGAAATTCCCCCCTTACATTCTAAAACGAGCTAATTTGGAAATTGAAACTTTATTACCCGAGTTGTACAATCAATGGAAGCAAAACAAGCACGAAGTTAATCCATCCCCAAAATCACATCAAAGTCCAACATATCTAATTCAACCAAATCTACCAAAGTAACTATATGAGACAAATAAAGAGGACATCTCCTATACACTGTTTTATCTACAACCAAATCACCTACTGGGGTACACACGAAAAAAGGTTCTTTTAACTGTTCGGGAGGTACCTCGAATTTCATTGACACAAAAGGAGTAACAAAAGATAAAGTGGAACCGGGGTCTAATAATGCATAAATATCAATTGAAAATACTTGTAACATACCAGTAACAACGTATGGGGACCCCTCTTGATCACTTCTAGATTGGATAGCATAGAAGTGATTCTTCTTAGGAGCATCGGCATTAGAACCACTTGGTGTAGCTTGGTTACCCTCTTTTCCTTTGGCCCCACGAGTTGGATAATCTTTCAATTGATGTCCACTTTTTCCACACCCATAGCACACACCCATTTCGGCAAGACATTTCCCCTCATATTTATTACCACACTTGGCACATGTAGGTCTATCTATGGAAGGTCCACCCCTATTTCCTCCTTGAGGTTTAGGGTTAGACACCCTATCTTTGGTGGGCCTTGGGGCATTGGAGGAGCCTTGGTTGGAAAACCTCCTCTTGAACCTTGGTCCGCTTTGACCCTCAAACTTACCCTTAGAAGAATTTCCATCATCGGGCCTTGCCCCCTTCACCTCTCTACTCTTCTTCCTAAGCCTTGATTCCTCAACTTGTTGAGAATGGACCATCAACCTTGAGATATCCATGTTGTCATTGAGCATTTCCGCTCGACACTCTTTTTCAATAGCATAGGACACATCAGTGACAAAATGACTAATTTTATCTCTTGGGTTAGACACCAAAGAGGGGGAATATTTAGACAACTTAGTGAATTTCAAGGAGTACTCTTGGACACTCATTCACCCTTGACGGAGGGTGATGAACTCCTCAACCTTGGTTTCTCTCTTCTCACGGGGAAAGAATCTATCAAGGAATGCCTTCTTGAACACATCCCAACTTATGGGACCCGCTCTTATAGCCCTATTTTCCTTCCATTGAGTAAACCATACTTGGTCCACATCTTTCAATTGATACCCCGCTAGTTTAAATTTCTCAATATAAGTCACTCTCATAGCATCCACTATCTTGTAGACCTCTTCCAAAACCTCTTGTGGGTCTTTATTCACCTTGTAACCCAAGAAAATAGGAGGATTCATCCTAGTAAAGTATCTTAACCTTGAAGACATGGTGCTTGCATTAGGATTGGCACGGGGTCCAACTTCCCTATTTGCATGAACCGTCATGGTTTGAGCTTGATTTGTTACGGCTTGTGCTTGCGCCGTCATGACTTGAGTCAATGTTTGGAGAGCTTCCCTTATATCCATATTATTCATAGCTCCCTCATCATTAGGAACTTGAGGCCCTTGAGGACCTTGGGGAGGAACTCCCTCATCATTCACCATCTCTTCTACCCTTCTTCTTAAGTTTTCCCTTCTTGTATTCATTTTCCTATAATCACAAGAGAAGGGTTAGAAGAAAGGATTTCATAGAGTACGAACCCTAAGCACGACTGAAGAGTAATGAAAGAAGGGAATGTTCCTAAGCATCTTATAGCCTCTTATTCATAAGTGTGGCGCGCTTCACACTAATGAACAAGACTCTACTAGACATGGTGCATTAGACGTCAACCTAAATATTATTCCCAAAACCTTATGCTCTGATACCACGTATGTCATGACTCGGGAGTACCCCCTAGACGTAACATGGCATACTTGACCCCGAAGGGGTCTCATACAAGACTCTAGTATCATCATTACATAAGACATTGAAATAATGCGGAAAATTTCAACCTTTACAATCAAAGTCCAAATTTCACTTTTCATAAAACAGATTAATAGGCAAATCTAGACTTTGTCTCATACCACCATTTAAAACATAGGAATACAAAGTTTGGGACTTAGCCCGTATACATCAATAAAAGTCTCAACATGAGAAGTACAATAGAACTAAAAGATAGGAAATCCCATCCTCGAACTTGAGGACTCACCACAACTTGGAGATAAGCAATCCAAGTCTTCTTCAAAGAGAGTGAGATAGTCACCTAGCCGGATCCTACATTCATTAAGATGTAGAAGGAAGAAGGGGTTAGCATACAATATGTACTATGTATGGAAACATGCATAAAAACCTTAAACATGATAAAAAAGGACATTTTTTTAACAAAAGTATGCCTTTGTCAAGTTTAGAAACCAACATGCATTTACAATGTACAATACAAGCCCTAATCACATTTATACTCACTACATGGTAATATAAACACCTTAGCAACCTCTAAGGAACAATTGTGCAATGTATGGTTGGCATCCCATAATACCAACCCTACTAAGTGTCCCCTTGAAGCTCCCTTGGTCATGCATATCACCTTTAAACCTCATTATGATCATTAGTCACTGACAAGGAAATAATCATGAACATTACTTTGAATACAAGGAAATCCATTCATAATAATTAACCATTCAAGATGTATGTATGCACTCGTATCTCATCACAATAATAAGGAACCCTCCCACAACATCCTACTAAGTCCACTTGTGCAATGTGGGAGTGAAGTTCCATGCCCCCACTCCTACTAAGTAAACTCACCAAGAGGTCATATTGTAGTTCATGTCTCATTTATTATCATTCATTTAGGGAATAATATCATAACCGACATTGACTATGTCAGCTACATGGAATCCGGTGTCGTGTAACCCCACAACGAAGAAGCTATCCTACTTGCCTAAGGTAGGATTAAGTGTATAGCATCTAGGTGGATCCACTAGCTAAGTCCTATGTTGGCACATAGTTATGGTATAGGGAGAGTGGTTCTAGAAACCCGCCCTATTCCATTGGCGGAGGGGCTTCCATCTCATGAATTCACTTTGGATAACCCTCCCTATTGCATTGGCGGAAGGGCCTTTACCTCATTGTCCATATCCACTCGGTGCAAAGCATTATCTCCCAAAATATACATAATTAAGTCTTGAATTGCATTTACATGTGTGAAGGAATGCTCTATCACTCATTCAATACAATCCATCGAAATAGCTCATAGATTCATTAAAGGTGAGAATGTACTTTCAACCTTCGAATAAACATTACTGTGTTAGTAAGACTTTCATATTACATTCATGGTGTTTTCATGATAATTAGACTTTCAATCAACACAATACATCATCATCATCCTAGACTATTCATGCATCATTAAGTATAAGGGTAAGAGAAGATCGATACTTTCAACAATACCATACGTTACAAATTAGTCATAGGAGATTTACTTTCTAAGTGAATCAATAGATTATACACAACTTGCATCAACATGTACAAACCCTAGCAATTTACCCCTTTTCAAGGTCATGAATCATGTCTCACAATTACACCTAAAGATACTACAATAGGAATGAATAAACCAAGATTCAATAACTAAATTCATATAGAAACAATTCATTCTAATCATCTTGCATCAACACACCCATCATAATACTTGAAATTAGGGTCACAGGGGTGTTCATGGGTTCAAGGGAAATTTTACAATGAAAATAACCATTAAATATCAAATCATTCATAATATAATGCAATTGGAATAATAAAATCATTTTTAGGAAGAACCCATGGTTGGAATAGAAACCGTAGTTTTTTTTTAACAAAGGAAAAATTTAAAAATCAAGAGTTGAAGGGATTCATGGAGAAATATGTTCCATGAATCAGGTTCCCATAACTTAATTTAAGCTTTGCCCATGAATTGGAGTTTAGAAGATGGATTCTTGAGCCCTAACCTTCAAGTTCTTGGTGTTCTTCAATGGAGAAATTCTAGAGAGAGAAATATTGAGAGAAAGATGATGTTCTTGGGTTTCTTCTTTTATTAATTGGGAGTATCTAAAAAGGAAGAATTTTGGCTTTAAAAAGTATATATGCTTATTAGGTAAAGAGAGGGAAAGTATTGGTTCAAGTTTAGGAAAGATTACTTAAAAGCCCTTACTTAAACTTCAATTTTTATGCTTGGCCCGCTTGAGCTCGCCCTTTGGCACCCTTGGCTTGCCAAGTCACTTAGGCGACTAGCCTAATGACCCTTACGCTCACCCATATTTCAAGTAAATTCCCAAAGTGGGCAGCTCACTTAGGTGATGGGGAGGTCTGTTGGGCGAATCTCCAACCCATTGGGCAACCTTCAACCCATCTCGCCCTTTTGTCTAGTAGCATAGGCTAGGAGGGACAGCTCACTAGGTGACCAAGTTCACTTTGGCTCATCGCCAAGTGACTTGGGCGAGCATGCTGGCAATCGCGAACCTGTCCAAAGAGCAAACAAGGTTATCCTTCCCCCTTCCTTGATAGTTTAGGTCCTTACCTTCATCCTAGATGTTTACCTTTCTCATTTTAGCTTTAGTTAGGTCTTTAAACATCTCCGGAAGTTACATAAACACGCCAATTAATCCTAACTCAACCTAGACACCAACTTAAAGTTATACCAACCCACACGATGAGGCTCTAGTTTAGCCTATTAATTTTCCAGTTTGTTACAATACCCCCTTTTACATCTAGGGGGTACCCCTGGGTCGTGACATGACTTTTTTCAACATTTGGACGAGATGATCTCAGATGGCTATTTTGTTTGAGTTTGGAATGTCATTTCCAAGTGGTTTGCACTTTTCGTTTGCGTAGTTTGGACTCCAAATGAATTTTGACGCCTTCTTCAAAGATTTTGGAGATTTAGGCCTTTTCTAAAATATCTAGTGTTTGGTACAATTCTTAAGCGAAGGGCACCAAGGAGTCACCGTTGGATTTTTGAAGGCCGCTTAAGCGACCAAGTGGTCGTTTAAGTGAAGGGTGCCTATTTAGGAGAAGTTTGCTTAAGCAAAAATTTGATCGCTTAAGCGATGTTCGCATAAGCGAACAAGGGTCCACTTTTGCAAAAATCATCGGGATTAAATCCAATTTTTCATTCTTTCTTCTTCAAAAGAAGACCAACCCTTAGAGATCTCAGATTAAGCGAATTGGAGAAATTCTTGGGTGATTTCAACCATTCTAGGGTCATTTTCTTCCTCTCCTTCTTTTCTACACTTCTATGCCTTAAATTTCTTAATTTAATCTCATTTTTGACATCGATTTCTTTTAACGCTAAACTTGAATGTATCATATTTTTGCCATTTAAGGTCCAAACTGAGTCCTGCTTGTGCCTATCTTTTGGGAATAAGATCCTTAATCGATAAGAACACTATGATGGTTTTCTTTCGATAATTTGGTTACATCGATTCATGGGTTGTTTTAAGCCAAATTTTTGATTTGTTATTTGAAATAGTAATATGGTATCCTTTGACTCGTGTTGACTTGCTCGTTGTGTTCTTGATAGCTTGGCAGCAATCCAAGTCTCTCTGGAAGGGAAAAGCACATGAATCATAGATCGTGTTCAATTTCGACCTTCAGGTAGGTTACAACTTCTTTTTCAATACTTGGCTTAGTTAGATTGAATATATATGGGTAGTATCTCATGCTTTGGTTTGAACCCTTAGGTTGATTGAGCTTTATCAACCTTGGATAGTTATGGCCATAAGCTGGTTGGTTTAAGTTAGTCTTTAGTCTGAAAGGCCTTAATTTTTGCAATCTTTGTGTGAGTAGTATCTTTAGACCTTGCTTCTAGGTGGCGTGAAACATAGGTTTGTGTGGCGTTTGATTTGTTTGTATTGGTTTCGATGATTGTATTTATTTCTTCGAGTTGTGCTTCTTTTTATGTTGTTTGTTAAACGTTTGTGCCTAAGGGCGTGAGCTTGAATTAGCAGGAGTCCCAGGTTAGTACCCTTATGTTGTGACATCTTTCCATCTAGTTATGTGTGTATTCCATGAATTTATTTTGATTGTACTTCTATGGAATATCTATTTGTTTGTGTTATGGGATATAAATGGTGTATTGGCAATGAATGAGGGTATTCTTAATGATGTTGGAAGCCCTTTACACTTGTATTGCATAAAAGTGGTGAAAAGACCCTTTTACTTTATTTATTGCACCTTCTAGCTTCATATACTCTAATCATCTCGAGGTACCATTCTCGGCGCCCTAATAGCTTAGTTGGGCTACATTTTACTTTTGATTCACATTATTGATGAGCTCAAGGTATCATACCGGACGACCTGCTAATACAAATATGCGAGTTATAGGTAAGCTTGATGTGCCATACCGGGTAGCCTGTGGATGATCATATCAAGGTTATTAGATTACAAATAAGCTTCAGGTATCATTCCAGACAGCTTGATGTTTCATCTGGGTTTATGATATGTACCTATTCTGGAGATTGATATTGTGGGTTTGTATGAATTGTCGTTGGATGTGTTGGTAGTTTGGTTGGTGTGTATTCTTGTTGGTTGTGGATTTTATCTTACCTGTTCTCTTTTTTTTTAGCTTATTTTGCCTTAGCTTGCCCTTGATCTGTAAGTTCATCGTGCTTCTTATTTATAATTGATCTTTCTCAGCTCGGTCAGCCTATGATGTCTACTGGGTACCCTGTGTGTGGTACTCATACTGCACTTCTACATATTTTCTAATGCAACTCCCAATTTGAGCCATACTCAATAGTGAGCATTTGGATCTCCCATGGTCATCCCAGACGTGGATTGTGGTGATCTCATGGATTTAGAGACTTGTTATTGTCCTCTTTTTGTACTAACTTTCATTTTATATTTCAGATAAGTCAGTTCTATGTATATATTTCCCCCTTTCTCTTTATAGCAACTCCTATATAAGTGACACCATATCTTGGGGTATATGTGTGTATATATATATATATATATATATTTGTGTATGTATGGCCCTTCTTTCTATGTATTATTCCTGTTTTTTCCTCTTTAATATTTATGTTCTATATATTTTGTGTCTTACGCACCAGAGTGTTCTTGGGTTGGGCTTGTCCACTATGTAAGTTGTAGATCACGCCATCATGGCCTGACTTCTAGTCGTGACAGAGTGGTATCAGATCATTACGTTCACCAGTCTCACAAGTATAGGATCAAGTGTTTAGTAGGGTCTCGCGGATCGGTACAATGATGTCTGTATCAAATCATCGAGAGGCTATGGGACATTCTTAGAAATACCTTAACATTTCTAGTTTCTTATTGCGGGTTAGTGGTTGTACCAATAACTAAAGTCCATTTTTTCACTCTTTCTCAGATGTCTAGGACGAGATTGAATGCGGACAAGCGTGGACCTCCCAATGGAACCCTAGCATAGAGTAGAGTTAGAGATCGACCCATAGGCTGAGATAAGGCACCAGATGAAGAGCCCGGGAGAGAGATTTAGCATGTTCACCATTGCCAGGGGGTGTGGGGTGAGCCAAGCCTGTACAATGATTTGTGGCCACGTCAGTACTTCTAGATACTTTGGCCAGGATCCTCAACTTCATGGAGGGTATGTTTCAGATAGGTATTATTCTTAGAACATCACCCGAACTGCACATTAGAGATGAGGCTCTCACTTCAGCCCATGTAGAGCCACAACTTGGTCAGGCTCCCCTAGCACATCACGTAGGTGCCGCTCCTCGCACAGTAGTCTAGCCTATTCCGACTGTTGCTCTACCCTTGGATCCTAGGCAAGCTATGATACCTGAGGAGCAAAAGATGCTAGGGTGGTTTATTAGATTGGGTCCTCCCAAGTTAATTGGTGTTGCAGGCAAGGATGCCCATAAGTTCTTAGTCAGTTTCCAAAAGAGGTTACATAACCCCCGGTTGGTAGAGTCCCATGGGATTGATTACACTACTTACTAGTTGGAGTGACCAGCAAAGCAGTGGTGGGGTTCATATTTAGATTGACAACCAACCGGGTAACTATTGATGACAATGTCCCTGTTCCCCATTGGCTTCTTGGAGAAATATGTACTTCGTACCCTAAAAGATGTATTGCATTATAAGGTCTCAGATGTGACTTAGAGATCACTTATAGTTGTAGAGTATGAGGCACGGTTCTATGAGTTTTTGAGGCATTAGTATGCTTATGTCGACAGAGAAAAAGAGAGTTCGCTAGTTTGTCTGAGGGATATCATTTCTACTTAGATTGGCGAAATATTAGATGGTGGCATCGGGTTGTTCTTTTCTGAAAATGGTTTATCATACCCACACCACTGAGGGGATGCGTCGTGAGGCCTATGGAGGTAGCAACAAGAGGCCCCATATTCAGGGTGGTTAAAGTGAGTCAAAGTCTCGTGGTAAAGGATTTCACGGCCGAGAGTATTCACACTAGTATCAGCCTAGTAGGCCGGTTCAAGTAGGTGTACAGATTAGAGATGGGGGCACGACATTTGCCAGTGGTAAGACAGTTCAGACTTATCGGTGTTCACATTTGGGGTATTAAGGTCGGTGTGGCCAGTCAAGTTCAACTGAGTTGTTGAAGAGGGGAATTTCTAGTAGAGGTTGCTATGAGTGTGATGTGGTGGGTCACTTTGCCCGAGAGTGTACTATGATCTGGCAACATAAGAGGTTCGGTAAGTCATGTCTCCATGGTTAGCAGGATCAGTAGGGTTAGCACGGTGATCAGGGTCAGCCGTTAGGGCTCTATTCCAGGGTATTAGGGGTGGTCGCTAGTGTATTAGAAGTGGTCCTCAAGCAGACAGATAAGGTGGTCGAGGTGGATGTGGTCATATATATGCTTTTCCATGGGCGTAGTCTCAGTTGTTGTTATCATATGTATTATCTCCATTTCCCATCAGCAAACTTATGCTTTATTTGAGCTGAGGTCTACCTTTTCATATGTGTGTGCTTATTATGATATGTGGTCTGGTTTGTCTTGTAAGCATGTGTATGTGCCTATGCGTGTAGCTACCCCTATAGGTGATTCTCTTGTAGTGGACCGAGTTTATAGAGTTTGTGTGGTTACAATCTTGGGGTATGATACATGGGTAGGCCTTATTGTGTTAGACATGGTAGACTTTAATGTGATTCTATGAATGGATTGGTTGTCTCTCTATCATCCGTTATTGGATTCCTTCTCTAAGACTGCGACTTTATGAATACCTCATATTTCTCCTCTTGTATTATGAAGGGGTGATCTATTTTCTGATAGTGCGGCAGTTGATAGAGAAGGGGTGTTTATCTTACCTTACTTGTGTTCGTGATACTAGTGCTGACATCCTTCTCATGAGTCTGTTATTGTGGTTAGAGAGTTTGCTGATATGTTTCTGACCGATCTACTTGGTCTTTTTCCTGACCTTGATATTTATTTTGGGACTGATGTTGAGCTGGGTATATAGCCAGTTTCTATTCCACCTTATTAGATGACTCCAACTGAGTTGAGGGAGCTTATGGAGCAGTTCCATGACCTATTATGAAAGGGGTTCATCAGACATATTTTATCTCATTGGGGTGGTCCTTTCGTGTTCCTAAAAAAGAATAGTAATACCTTGCATATGTGCATTGACTATAGAAAGCTGAACAAGGTGACAATCAAGAACAAGTATCCCATGTCGCGTATGATGAGTTATTCGACCAGCTTTAGGGTGCAATGGTTTTCTCTAAGATTGACTTCAGATCGAGCTACCACCAGCTTAGGATTAGGGTAGCAAAAATCCATAAAACCGCCTTTAGGACTCGGTATAGCCATTATGAGTTCTTAGTCAGGTCTTTTGGGTTGACTAATGCCCCAACAACATTTATGGAGTTGATGAACAATGTGTTTAATTCTTATTTGAACTCATTTGTCATAGTTTTCATCGACGACATCTTGGTCTACTCTACGAGTAGGGAGCAGCATGAGCAACATTTTTAGGATTGTACTTCTGACCTTGAGAGACCCCCGGTTGTACGCAAAATTCACTAAATGTGAGTTCTATCTTGAATCAATGGCATTCTTAGGGCATGTAGTGCCCAAGAATTGCATTATAATGGATATGGCAAAGATTAAGGCGGTTTGTGGTTGGGCCAGGCTACTTCTAGTGAGGTTCGTAGTTTCGTCAGGTCTTTGTATATATTTATGACTTTCTGTTTGTAGCAGCTTCAGTATAGGTGACACATGGTCCTGGGATATGAATCTTGTGTTTGATTGTCATTTGATCTTTTTTTGTCCTCACTTGTATATTTTTTATCATCTTGGGATATATATATATATATATATATATATATATATATAGCCCTTCTTTCTATATATTATTCCTATATTTTCCGCTTTAATATTCATGTTCTATATATTTTGTCTCATGCGTCAGAGTGTTCTTGGGTTTGGCTTGTCCACTAGGTGGGTTGTGGTGGACGTATGATGGCCCGACTTCCAGTTGTGACAATTTTCCTTTTTATTTAGTAAATTTTAAACAACTCACATTTCAAATATTGTATTGATTTGTATTAGATTTACTTAGTAACAAACAACTATCTCTAAATTATATGTAAGATAATTTATTTATACAAATATACTAGTACAAATATAAAGCATAAAATCAAGAAAATAATCAAAATGATTTGAGGGATACTTTTGTCTTTACATTGACTTATCCCTTGGTATTAAATCCTATTTATTACCAATAACTCCAAATGGAAGGTATTAGTAATATATGGATTATTTCTCCTTGTACTTCCTACCAAACGACCCCTAAATTACAATCATAAGGCATAAACACATAAATGACCTGGAGGGCATTACTACATCAACTACTAAAAACGACTTTCATTCGAAAAAGTTAGAGTGAAGAAGTACCTGAAGGTTCAAACAAGCCAGGAAACTACTCCCGCATATCATGCTCGGCCTCCGAGAGAGGCTCATCAACTAGATGATGCCTCCAATAGACCTTAACCACAATAGTGGCTCTCGGACACAACCACTGAACATCTATGGATGGAGTGGATACTAGCTCCTTCACGAAGGTTGAATGGTCCTCAATGCCTACTGCATCGTATTGAAGCACATGGGACTCATCATGAACATATCGGTGCAACATTGAAACATGAATGTCTTAATTGATATCAAAGAATACTTGTGGTAGTGAGATCTCATATGCAACCTCGCCAACTCTCCAAAGGATCTCAAAAGGCCCAATATACCTAGGGCTAAGGTTTCCCTTCCTCCTAGATGTCATCTCGCCCTTCATTTGAAACACACAGAGAAAGACTCTAGCTAACACTGAAACCCTTAAAGGCCGCCACCTATGATAAACATAACTCTTCTTTCTACTTTGAGTTATCTAAAGATTATCCTGAATCACTCTCCCCTCGTCCAAAGCCTCTTAACTCAAGTCTGTACCACGTTGTCTAGACTTTGTAGACCCAAACTAACCAACTATAGTGAGACAACGCTTATCATATAAAGCCTCAAATAGGGTCAACTGAAAGATAGAGTAGTAGTTGTTGTTGTATATAAAGTCTGTGATGCGTAATAATTGGTCCCATTGACCACCAAACTCAAACATACAAGCCTGCTACATATCCTTAAGAACTTTGACAGTGCACTCTAACTAACCATCATTTTGTTTGTGGAAAAATGTGTTAATGTCAACGTGAGTGCCCAACTCCTCCCAAAAGGTCCTTCAAAAGCTAGAACTGAACTAAGCAGCCCAGTCTGATATAATAGAGATGAGCTCACCAAGGAGACAAACCAGATACGGGCTAACCTCTCAGCGCCAAATAAAGACTGAATAGAAAGGAAATATGATGACTTGGTCAATCGAATAAAGATAACCCAAATAGTGTCAACACCCCTAGAAGTCGTACGCAAATCAGCCAAAAAGTGCATAATGATGCGATCCAACTTCAACTCAGGAATGCCTAATCTATGAAACTCACCACTAGGTCTCAAGTTCTTTGTCCTCACCTAATGGCAACTTAGGAAACACACACATAGTCTGGAATATCCCTCCTCTAACAACCCACTAGTAATGATGCCTAAAGTAAAAATACATCTTCGCAGTGCCCAGATGGATGCAATGTCTAAAAGCATGGGCTTCACAAAGTATCAACTAGATTAAATCCCCAACTCTAAAAACATAAATACGGCTTGAAAATATCAAAACTCTATCTAAATCTAAAGTAGCCTAACCGGCATCACTTGCTAACACCCGATCTGTAATTTCTACCAAGGCCTCATCATCAAACTGATGGCTATAGATGAGATCAAGAAAAGAGGACAGAACTCCCACATAGGCTAGAATATACCTAGAATCTGAGACATTAAGGAGAATCATCTAGTTAGCTGAGGACGTAATGTCCCAAGCTAAAGGTCACTCTATTGTAGATAGGATGGCTAGACTACCTACACTCATTTTCTTTTTGCTCAAGGCTTCTGTAACCACATTCCGCATGCCCGAATGATAGAGAATATACAGGTTAAAGTCCCTCAGAGGCTCAATCTAGTGATGCTGCCTCAAATTAAGGTCACTTTTGCTAATGATGTACTGAAGGCTTCTCTTATAAGTGTAGATATCCCAACAAAATCCTTACATGTAGTACCTTAAAATTTAAAGCAAAAAAGCTACCACCGCTAACTCCAAGTCATGAGTGGAGTAGTTGAACTCATGTAGCCTAAGCTACCTTGATGCATAAGCAATAAGCTGGCATGGTGCATCAATAAACAACTGAAAGAAACGTCGGATGCATCAGAATAGACCATGAAACCCTCGTCCTCAACAAGAAGATTCAATATAAAAGTAGTAGTTAACAACTCCTTGAGCTTCTTAAATCTTAAATCACACTCACCAAACCACTCAAAGCAAACATAAAGGTGAATCAACTAGTTCAAAGGTGGTGCAATAGTGGAAAAGCCCTCTAGAAACTTTATGTAGTAGCATGTCATTCGTACAAAGCTCCAAACCTTCGTAACTTAAGTAGGCCTAGCCGAATCACGAATAACCTCAGTCATTGCTAGATATATCCTTATTTCATCCTTAGACACAACGTTCCCCAAAAATGCTATAGACATAGAAAGAACTCATACTTTTAGAACTTGGCATAAAGCCGCTAACCACTAAAAGTCTAGAGGACAATCCTCAGATACTGTCAATGATTAGTCATGCTCCGTGAGTATACCACAATATCATCCATAAACACAATGATGGACATATCATGATACAGTTGGAACACATACGTCATTAAGACCATAAAAGCAACAGACGCATTAGTCAACCCAAAAGATATCGCTACAAATTCATAGTGGCTATATGGAGTCATAAATGTGGTCTTAAGGATGTCTGTTGCCCTAATCCATAGATAATGTTAATCAGACATCAAATCAATCTTTGAAAACAATGCAAAACCCTAAAGTGTGTCAAATAGATTATCAATCCTAAGAAGTTTCCTTGGTCATGTCGGGTACTATAGGTTGTTCATTAAAAACTTTCGAAAATTGCTATACCATTGCGCAAGCTTCTTGAAAAATAAAGTACATTTATTTTTTATAATGCATGTTTGGAAGCTGTAAAATTTTTGAAGGAGAAACTCATCTCGACCCTTATCATAATACAACCCAATTGGAATCTCCCTTTTGAAATGATGTGCGACGCTAGTGGCTTGGCACTTTGAGGTGTTCTTCGGAAATACAAAAATAAGTTCTTTCATTCAATTTACTATGCTAGAAAAACCTTGAATAGTACTCAAAAAAATATACCGTGATTGAGAAGGAGTTGTTGGATCTTGTGTATGGGTTTGAGAATTTTAGAGCCTACTTACTGCATACAAAAGTTATCGTGCATACTGATCATGCGGCTCTATGTTACTTAATCGTAAAGAAAGAGGCAAAACTAAGACTGACCTTTGAAGTGAATGATAGAAAGGGGCATGAAAACCAAGTGGTTTACTACTTATTGAGGCTCTGAAAGGGATGTTAGAGTGAATGAAGACACATATATTGATGATGTTTCCCCTAATGAAACGATAAAGTTAATTTCTACACCCTCAGTTCCTCACTATGTTGATTTTGAAAATTTTATTGTATGTGTGTTGTTACTTGATGATTTGAGTGGCCATCAAAAGAAAAAATTCTTATTTGATGTGAATAAGTATTTACGGGATGAACTATTCTTCTTTAGGGAGTGTGCTAATAATATAATTCGACATTGTGTGCTAGAAATAGAGGGGAAACAAAAATATTAGAAACATATAAAGCATCACCTGCAGGTGGACGTCATGGGGAATTCCTACAGCCTCTAAGGTGTTACAATATGACTATTATTGTCCCACTATGTTAAGGGATGCTCATAACATTTGCAAATATTGTGTTTAATGTCAAATGAAAGGGAGCGTCTCTAAGATAAATGAACTACCACTGTAAAAAAAACTTGAAATTGAGTTATTTGATATGTGAGAGATCAATTTCATTGGTCCTTTTCTTAGCTCATTCGGTAATAAATACATTCTTGTGGATGTTTACTATGTATTTAAATGGGTGTAGGCAATAGCATTACCAAATAACGAACGAATAAGTGTTACAATGATTATGAAGAGGAATATTTTCACAAGGTTTGGTACCTCTGTCACAACCCAAAGTACACCTCGATCTGACCTGGCATATAAGACCCTGAGAGTGCCTACACAAGCCACTTAGCAAACATAAACAAGATAATAGAATCTAACGAGTTTAAAAGGCAATTTATATCATAAAAGATTTTTGTCAAAACGAAGTAGCAGTCTACATAGTCTCAAAAGCAATCTATTATATCAAGAGTTATCGGGACATAACCCATACATCACAATCTTCAAAAATATAAAGACAATAAGCAATAAAGGTTCGGTCCTTAGAACATGAGGAGTCACCAATCTTTGGTATCTACTAAGTGATCCCTAGCCATGAAGATGTGGAATAGGAGCGTCGGACACCACATTAGTGAAACAATGTGCTAGAGTATGTGTTAGTTTTAAAATGTACCCAAGTATGATAAAAATTCATAATAGTTATGAAATCATGCTAAAAAGACTTTTCATGATATGCAAATACCAAGTCAAAACATAAGATAAGAGCATTAGAAAATATAAATCGTAATCATTGTCAATGCAAGTAAAATCATATGTGAAATACTTCTTAAAGTAAACTTAGTTCATTATTATTGTGGGAAGTAGCATCAACTAACAGAGAGACCATGTGAACTATAACATATAATTCGGTGTACTCCTCTCACACCGAAAAGACAGTGTTGTACTTGCCAAGATAGAACCATGAACTTCTAACTTACGTGGATCAAGTAGCTAATGTCTATCTTAACACCATCATCCTACATGGGCACATATGTATGGGATAAAGAGATTTCAACTTGAAACCCAAGCTCTAGCTATGTGAGAGCTTCCATCTCAATATCCTCTCAGTACTAAGCATAAATCCCACGGAATAGTTATTAATCTTAACTTGTCTTATCTTTAAGAGACATGGGTAGTCGCCGCTTGACTTATCATAGGATAGCTCCATAGACCATGTGTGAGAAAACTTTTCACCATCCATTTTCTTTTCATAATATCTTTAAGGCCCATAGACATTCACTTCATGATAGAAATACCCTACTACTAATGGAAATAATTTTGAAAGTGTGATCTATTGTCACGACCAGATCCTATGCCTTGGATGTGGCCGGCACTCAAGAAACATTGTTGGTTCCCAAGCGAACCCTCATCCTAGCTGACTAAAAGTGGAAGACTAACTTGAGGATACATAAGCAACAAATTGAGAGAAACATTTAAAAACAGTTTACTGAATCTCAAAAGTGAATTGAATATATGATGAGTCCAAAAATTGGACTTATTTAGGGTTTATTTTGATAAGAATAATATCCTCAAATGCTTATTTTGTCTAAATATCTGATGAAAACTCTTATGTTTCAATCCAATTGGAGATCTTGATCAAGGCCGCCAATGCATTGCCCACCTGAACTGAAAACTCTGTGTTATTCGGCAAGGACATTAGATATTTGGTGTTTCACCGAGTGATTAAGCGAGATCAACTGACATTGTCGAATGAGCAAAAACTGGACGGTCACATGCCACTGGTTTAAAAGTTCCATTTCATTCACTTTCTTTCACTTTGTCCCATTTCACAAACTGACACTCACACTTTAGCAGTATATTTCTCGCACTTTTAGAGTATTTTACGTGTCAAATTGTGCTCGTACTAGGATCACATTGCTGCCCAGGAAACCAATACTATCTAATTCGGCATCAAAAGTTTGTAATCAAACTCCTCAGTTATTTGATCAGACTTTTAACTCATTTGCATAATCACTGACGGTAGAAAATATCTGTTGAGTTTCTGAGTCACTAGGATTGTATGTATTATCGATTAAGACTTGATATTCTCTACATGATTTGAGGGACTACCACTTTACTTCGCATTGAAGTGGATTGTTAAGCGGTGAGAATAGAAGTTTCTTTGGGTTTTCGTTGAAATCTAGTTATATAAGCGTAAGTTGCCCTATTTGGGGTTGCAGGGTGAAATTTAAAAGGATGGGTTGAAACTAGATACGTTGAGCCGATTGGCGAGATGAACATAATCCGCCGAACTACTCGGTGGTTCGCCTAACGTACCTATTCCCCCTTTAACTGAATACTCTATGTATTAATCAATCTGTGACTTTTGGCGGTCAATTTAAATCGCAAATATATTCGGCGACTCGCCGAAAGATCCCTTGCCCGCCATTTGTCTGCGCCCTTGTATCAGTTGTACTTCACTTTCAACGATTGGCCTAACAGGATAAGTACTTCGTCAACTAGCTTGGTAACGCGATTCCACACCCAGAAACACACTTTCTCTCCTGTTTGAAGTGATATCTAACTTATCCTCAAAGTTTTTGCATAATGGCTAGAACAAAAGTCGCAGAGAGAAATAATCCATCTAGGCACATAAGAGCACGAGAGCTCAAGAAGGAAGAAAAGAAAGCAGAGCTAGCCAGACAAAGGAAATATACCAATGGGGCTAGAGCAAAAAGACGAATTCCCATCGACCCTAATGTGACTTCATGGGCTTGAAGTTTTGTTAATGCAATACGGGCCTTCGGAGCAGCTCATAATATAGAACAGATGATTGCAGCTAGTCTTGCTGCAGAGGCCAAGGTAGAGGAAAATAATACTCCGGATATTGATACCCAGACAGATGAAACGACCTATTAGCAAGGATCACCTCTTTACCTCCTGCTCTGTCTTATTATATTTTCTACTTTTGGATTCCTATTACTTGCATTTGAGGACAAATGATCTTATTTGTGGTGGGGTGAGGCTCACATTTTTGTGTGCTTGTTTTAGGTACTTGTGTTTTGTATACATTTGTGTTGTCTGTTTATAATTGTGTTTAAAACTGCTTCTGCGATTGTTTGAGCTTATGGCTCTCTGTTGGGATTAATTGCTAAATGATTTTGACCCTTCCGAATTTTTTTGAATTTTTCGCACATTTTTACCACCCCTCGTGAATTGAATGTGCCTGTTATTTTGCAAAAAAGTTAAATCTCGGTTTTGATCAATATCGATGACTTGAATAGTGCTCTCAATTGAACGAACATGAATGTATGGCTATGACGAGGCCAAATCTAGTTGCATAGACAATATGTGAACTCTTTGCATCTCGTTGTGACTAGCCATTTATCGGATTGATTCTCTTGTGATGACCTTTGCACACTAGCGAAAGTGTGTAGTCTTGCTTAACTTAGGTATTGATGCCTTGTGTGATTAGTTTGCTTTGAACTATGCATGAATAAACCTAGAATTTGCCCTGTTAGTCTGATTGATTTAGAAAGGTGTCCTCTTGATATGATCTTAGGTAACTTTAAAGAGTGTGAACCAAATTTGACATATACCTCTTTTGTGTCCTACCTGTGAGTGTGTGAAACTCTTGAACACCCTTTGAGCCTTACCTTTCTTTGGAAGAACCTTGATGAACCCTAGACCTCACTTGAACCACTACCTATAATCCTCTTAATTTGTGGTTTAGTGAATAACCAACTTAGGCCAAAAGCCTAATTTGGGGGTGTGGTGAAAAGGAAAAGGAGAAGTCAAGAAGTGTAGGAAAAGTCCCCCTTAACCCATGGTTTTGCAGAACAGTGGAAACCCCTTCTCTAGCAAAAAAAAGAAAAAAAGAAAGTAGAATAAGGTACGAAGGAAACTGGGTTTCCAAGCAATCCAAAAAGGTGAATAAACAGGTGACTTAGATGCACTAGGAAAAGAATCGATAAAGGAAAAGAAGGGAATGCGTTAAGAATAGCACAACCCACGAGGAAGGAGCCACTGAGCCGAAATGACCATACCTATGCACTCATTCTCATTACAAGCATTAGAAAGACCTTTTTTATCTTGAGTAAGCCGAATCGAAATCCGATTAGAAAATAAGGGCAAACCTATGGGTAAAATAATGCATTGTGTTCCTCTTTTTGAGTGTGAGTGTTGCATTTGATTCCTGATCTTCAATTGATTAACCTCTGTGAGTGAATATGGAATCATTCTTCTTT
Organism: Solanum acaule; assembly: GCA_036250505.1. Lineage (NCBI taxonomy): Eukaryota > Viridiplantae > Streptophyta > Magnoliopsida > Solanales > Solanaceae > Solanum > Solanum acaule. The sequence continues at coordinate 27,600 of JAJOOR010023916.1, forward strand.
TGAGGGCATTTAGATGCTTTTTGTCGAGCTTGAACTTGCACAAGTAGCAAGTATTGCGAGCATGAGAATCTCTAGCAATGGTGTGTCACAACTTGAATCTTTGAGTACACAGTTGATCTGTGCATAAGTAATTTGAATCTTGTTGTGTATGTTCATGATTGAGTCTTGTGTAGCACTATTTGAGACACCCTTTTTGAACGGCTGAACTTGAGTTTGCTTGAGGACAAGCAAAAGTTTAAGTTAGGGGTGTTGATGATTCCACAAATTGGACTCATCTAGGGATTTATTTTGATAAGACTAGTGTCCTCGAATGCTTATTTTGTCTAAATATCTGATGAAAACTCTTAAGTTTCAGGTATTTGAAGTTTTAGTGAAAGCATGGACACTTAGGAGCAAAAAGGAACAAAAAGGCTGAAAAGAATGACGAAGCTGAAACCCGAGCATTGCCAAGCTCACTTGGCCATTCGTCGAAGGGATTTACTCCGCCCTTTGTTCCAGTACGCGAAGCCCTGAGAGAAGAAGGAAAAAAAAGGCGATAAAAGGAGTAGTCGGCGCTTCGCCGAATAGTTCTGCAAAATAGTACTATACCACCCAATGGTCCAGAACGTGAAGGTGTTGAAGGCAAGCACGAAACGGTGATGAGACAGATGAAGGGCGAGTCACCGAAGTCATTCGGCGACATTGACTAACTTCACCGAAAGATTTGCCAGCGCTATTTTCTGAAGTCTATAAATACTGAACTTATTATTATTTTTAAGAGTCAAGCTTTTATTTTAATATCCAGAATATAATAGTTCTTTTTAAATATTTTCTGTCAAGTTTGGAGAGGGATTTTGGGAACTTGAAGAAAGGAGTTCATCTTCTCCAAGTTGGAAGTGGGTGTTCTCTATTCTTCTTCCTTTGCTTAAATTAAGGTTTAATTTCTTATTCCCATTTGATTTTACTATCATTTTAGGTGTATTTTGTTATTTCTTGCTGTGTGGCTAAAAATCCCCATTCTTGGGGTGTGATTTAGCAAATATGTGTTGATATTATTGTTGGGTCTTTCTTGATGATAGGTTAGATGTAGTTTAATGGTGATTTCACCTAGTGGTTGTGGTTTAATCTAAAGGAATTGTAGTTGCAAATACGAATCCACTCATGTGTTTTTGGCATACCCGAGAGGGAGGTCGTGAAACCAAGACCACTAGACTGATGGCCTAAGGAGTGGGTTGACATGAGGTTAAGCCTGAGAGGGTGAGCCCTAGTCCCATATCCTAACTCTCAGCTCGAGAGAGTGAGTGGGGTAAGGCATAGGCTGGTCTTCATGCGGGAAATGGTTGTCTGAGAGAAACACATTTGAAACGGTGTAAGTTGCCCAAGAGGGAACGTATTTCCATTTAAAGCATAGCCTAGTCACTATTATCTTACAAATTTTTTATCAAAATTATGTACCCAACTACTTATCTCAACTTGTATTACGGTAACACCCAAAGAACTGTAACGACTCGGAAAAATGATAGGTTAAGCAAGAGACTATGACTTTGTGTTGACTTTATAATGAGGTTCTATGAGGGGTTTTTTTGTAATGTCGTTTTAATTGTGTAACATCCGACGATTTAAAATGAATATGAAGAAGCTTGAAATT